>JAWPHD010002213.1:0-268796 GCA_037043455.1 Cyrtodaria siliqua
TTTCTAGTCGATTATTGGCAATAAAATAATGCAATTCAAATAAATTAACCGTAAAAGAAAATTGAATTGTTGGTTTAATGTTGTGGTAAACCAGCCATAATAACAATGAAATATTAGGTATGTTTTAAGAACAAACCCGCCAAATACGGCACAATTTTTACGTTACAAAATTGTTTATCTAAACTCCATCCAGGCCCTGGGCCCTGTTTTTATTAAAACCTTAAGATAATACGTCTTAAATTGTCGTTCACTTTGTTCACAAAAGCATTCAATCAACTACCTATCGTAACCAATGAAGTAACCACATATCACGTGGCATCTTAACTTTTCCTTCTTTCTTCTCTCTCAATTATTCACTGATTTTGATGAGAATATACTCAAAAAGATTCATAGTGAATGGCAAAATGGATTATGATAATTTACGTTTACTTTTCCAAATAAGAAATTGTATAAAAGATGTTTTAAGTAAAAATGTCCATCATTTTTCGCTTTCTTTTAAAAATCAAGGTTTTGACATAGTAATGTTTCCCTCAAACTCCGTTCGTGTTCTAAATATAAGGAAAGAAAAATACAATCTTTTGAAAGATTATTAAATTTGTATGGAATTTGGCTAGAAAGAAACTTGTATCTAAACTCTTCATGATAATATGTCTGTTTAAGTTGGGAAATATTGTTGGAATTTTTGTACTGTGCCACATGAAATTCAATAATTTTCGTAGGTCCATCCCATTTGTTATTAGGTCTGTGATTCAATGTAAACAATTATGTCGTGAACGTAGTGCATAAATTGTATCACATTTATAAGAAACGAAACAGGAATCAGTTTATTTGAAAGTGTAATTATAGTAAACCAGCATTTAAAAAAGTGATTTACGATCAAAATGGTCGTAGTTTTTTCATAAAACGGGGCCCAGGTGTTCAGTTAATATAAAAATGTATATATGTGTCGATTAAAAGCAAAAACATATTCACGGTTTTCTAAAATATCCGGTAAACTGAATTTGAGTTGGTAACTCTTAATTTGACGCTCCAGTTTTGGGCTTTCGCCTGGCCTAATTAAAGTCGTTTATATTGTGGATTCTCAAAATTGTTAAGCTATATATATATATATACCTCGTCGTCAGTAGGTTTAAAAACGACGTACATATACTGAGCAAATGTATGTTCGGTGTCAATAAAAATGTGACAAAGAAATGACCAATAATAATGCTGCAAATTCATTTGTAAACAAAGTAAGTGATAAAAACAAGCAAATAGATATGAACATACTTTTATAGGTTATCGAAAATCGTTCTACTTTCAATGAAAAAGGGAGATAGTTTTAAAATTACGAATTTTGGAATGTTTTTGTTTGGAATATCAATGTTTTGTGCATTTAACGTTTTTTAACTATGACAGAATGGACAATTCTTGTCAATGCCAAATAATAAATTTAGTTCAAGGCAATTACATTTGTGTAATAAATTAATTGTTTTTTAATATATGGGGGTAATTCTGATACTTCGCTCCAAAATTAAAAAAAAAACAACACTTTTTGAAAAAGATCATTATTATCTAGCGTTTCTAATATCTTCAAACGTGTATATCAATGCTCTATGGTTATTCTATGTCCTAAAATGTCCGTGCTAATTTTTTTTTGTTCAATATATTTTGTAAAAGTTGGCTGTTCTGTGTGGCGGTATAGGCTACTTTAAACGAATGTTTCTACTCCCTGCTACTCCATATACCTTAATGTTTTATTGTACACAACACGTTAATTAATTAATAATTAATAATAATAATATACTAAATGAATACTTTATTTAACGAGGGAATCATTTGAAACTAGTCAGATCTTCCATAGGAGGCCGTCAACAATATACATATACTCAGCAAAAAAAAAAAGTATCCACTTTGTTTTCTGCAAAATCTGAGATGTAAGAAAGAACTAACAATTTGTAGCTGATTTTCCTTTTAATAATATCTTTGTCTGATGTTCACACACAATTTCATCCTAAATATATAGAACGCTTAAAAAATAATCAAACTTTAAAAAACATAGGTGTGAAAACGAAATTCACAAAACTTCACAAATGTAAAGATTAGCGACAATTGCATATATTTAGCGTCTAAGCCCATTCAACTATACAGAAAAAGTTCAAAACCTCTCTAATTATCTCTTTTTTATTTTTGGCTGAGTATAATTTGTATATACAATATTTACAAATGATATGATTACATCTGTAGTATATTAACTAATCAGTGATGGACATATATTCAAATAGAATTTGCAAGACTACTAATATGTGGGTGGCTAATCCACTGTGAATACAATGTTCTGAAATGATTAACAGATTGGGCATTAGTTATATGGTAAGGAGTGAGTTCCACACTTCAGAGCCGGAATAGCAAACGATTTTCTGACAAACTTACTATTCGGCTAGGGGAATACGTTGTAAGTCTGAGTATGATCTTAAATTTCGCATTGTACATTTGAGGTAGAGTAATGTGGTCTCCTTAGATAAGCAGGGCGCTTGATCAATTAATATTTCAAACCATTAGGATTGCTTTTTGGGAACTTAATTCTTCCGGAAGACGTCATCCATCTGAGTGTGGAAAAAAGCTAGAGCCGAAGTAGTTTCGAATCTTGATCAAGGAATAAGTCTTGCATTGCAGCACCTTTTTTGGATTTATTATGGAATCTTAACCGTTTTTATCGTTCAATAGGAATCTTTCCTCATTCAAGTTGATACAAATTAATACACGGTGTGTATTATATTATATAAGTCCTGACTTCATTACCTACCACCAGCAGCCATTGAGTTGAATATAATCATTTACATTATCATTCAATTTAAAACACAGTGTTCGAGAATATCAGACGATTTGCGTGACAGGTATAGCCAATTAAACCACCCATTATTTCACGTTATTCAGTGTGATTTTTTCAATTAAGATCCCCGATAGCGCGTTTTAATTAATTTTAGTGCTATCCTTTATCTACCAATGGTGTCAATCCGAACACTTATATGTAAAAAAAATATAATAAATCATTAATGAGCCAGGAATTTGCCAATCTTCTGCTTAATGATGTGACACTATCATCGGCAGACATGTCCACAAGTATTTTAATGCACTATAATGTAACGCGTTACTCCATTGGCTTTTGCCTCACATTTGCGACCGTAACACGCACGAATTACCGTCTGAAAAGTACGTGGACGTCACATAACGTGCAACAAGCGGCGACGAATTGGATGACGTCAACAAATGCCGTTACCCATGAATTTATTTTTCATAGAAAAAGCAAGTGTTTATACCTTCTACATTGTATTTCTAGGCATCTAAATGGAAAATCATTACAACTGAGATAACCATGCTGAGCTTTTTAAATGTTGGACGGTGGTGGTTGGTTTTACGGTCTGAAATTACGTTTTACTGCTCCGCTACCGCGCCCGCCGTAAAACGAAATTTCCAGACGGTAAAACCTCCCCGCATACCGTCCCAGATAGAAAATCTTAGCATGGTTATCTCTTAATTCGTCTTGTAGTTCGTTAAGGAGTTTAATATACAAACGTATAAGCATTCCTGGCTGTACTGGTTCCTCGTGGCTACAAACGCATCAGCATTACTGGCTGTGGGCCGGGATGGTAATGACGATAGCTGGAGCCGCGCCCTCACTGCTGCGGGTTCGAATCCTACTGGGAGCTCGATACTGTACTTGATCATTTGAAAGTGTCGATTCTTATGGATGCGGGAGGTATACGGTACTATTTTTACAAAGGCAAAAGTCGGTGGCACTAAAGAGTAATTTTATATCTAGTCCTATTAAAGTGTTCTGAAAAATGAGATAAACAACTAATTAACCAACCACCTGTACTGTTTCAGAGCTTGGTGCCTGTTATAAATACAACTATACTTCCTTGACATAATATTAAAACAAAATGTTACTGCTTGCCAGAGACTAACAATCATGTACCTTAATTTACACTCACGTTTAACTTTTTATCGATGTATGCCCCAACCTTCTGAAACAATATATATTAATATTTTGGATTTTAATTTACATCCTCTGTATATTAAATTTTTGATGACGAGACAGTTTATGTTAATAAAAAAAATGTGTTTTGTCCTGTATATTCAGTCTGTGTTTGTCCACTTAAGTTAACGTGACGGTACATATATATGTTTAGTTTCCGACAAGTCCAAATTGTTTGTTTGAAGTTTAACGTTATGTTAGGCTGTATAATGGACGTCTTTTTTGTAGGTAGAGGCATATCACTCCATGTTCCTGGGTAGAACCAATACTGTATACCTCCCGCTTTCCGCAAAAACCTGACAAGTCGAGTTCCCAGCGGGATCCGAACCCGCAACGGTGACAGGCGAGAAAGTTTTCGTCGCAGTTAGCGTTTATGTTTTTCAGTGACTTGTTTCAATTTTGTGTGTTTATTGCTTTTCAAGGATCTATTGTCGGTGTTTATTGTTGCATACAGATTAGACTACAACAAATTGCCACAAAAAATGGATCCTGTGCAAGAATAAAGAATAATATGTGTAGGCTAAACACACGGATCCTATACAAGCAAATAGAACCATACTAGGTATGCACACGCACGGGTCCTATACAAGACAATAAAACAAAACTCGGCAGGCAAAAGCACACCTATAAAACATTAAGCCAACTTAACTAGGTATGCAAAAGCACGGGCCTATACCAGGTAATAAGATAGCATTGTTTTATGCAAAACTGACGGGTCCTAAACAAGACAATAAAACACAACTATGTTGAACCGCCAAACGCACGGGTCTATACAAGATAGTAAAACACAAACTATGTTGAAGCCAAAACGCACGGGTCCTATACAAGATAGTAAAACACAACTATGTTGAACGCCAAAACTGACGGGTCCTATACAAGATAGTAAAACACAAATATGTTGAACGCCAAAACTGACGGGTCCTATACAAGATAGTAAAACACAACTATGTTGAACGCCAAAACGCACGGGTCCTATACAAGATAGTAAAACACAACTATGTTGAACGCCAAAACTGACGGGTCCTATACAAGATAGTAAAACACAACTATGTTGAACGCCAAAACGCACGGGTCCTATACAAGATAGTAAAACACAAATATGTTGAACGCCAAAACTGACGGGTCCTATACAAGATAGTAAAACACAACTATGTTGAACGCCAAAACGCACGGGTCCTATACAAGATAGTAAAACACAACTATGTTGAACGCCAAAAACGCACGGGTCCTATACAAGATAGTAAAACACAACTATGTTGAACGCCAAAACGCACGGGTCCTATACAAGATAGTTAAACACAACTATGTTGAACGCCAAAACGCACGGGTCCTATACAAGATAGTAAAACACAACTATGTTGAACGCCAAAACGCACGGGTCCTATACAAGATAGTAAAACACAACTATGTTGAACGCCAAAACGCACGGGTCCTATACAAGATAGTAAAACACAACTATGTTGAACGCCAAAACGCACGGGTCCTATACAAGATAGTAAAACACAACTATGTTGAACGCCAAAACGCACGGGTCCTATATAAGATAATAAAACAAAACTATGTTATATGCCAAAACTGACGGGTCCTATACAAGATACTAAAACACAACTATGTTGAACGCCAAAACACACGGGTCCTATATAAGATAATAAAACAAAACTATGTTATATGCCAAAACGCACGGGTCCTATACAAGATAGTAAAACACAACTATGTTGAACGCCAAAACGCACGGGTCTTATATAAGATAATAAAACAAAACTATGTTATATGCCAAAACGCACGGGTCCTATACAAGATAGTAAAACACAACTATGTTGAACGCCAAAACGCACGGGTCCTATATAAGATAATAAAACAAAACTATGTTATATGCCAAAACGCACGGGTCCTATACAAGATAGTAAAACACAACTATGTTGAACGCCAAAACGCACGGGTCCTATATAAGATAATAAAACAAAACTATGTTATATGCCAAAACGCACGGGTCCTATACAAGATAGTAAAACACAACTATGTTGAACGCCAAAACGCACGGGTCCTATATAAGATAATAAAACAAAACTATGTTATATGCCAAAACACACGGGTCCTATACAAGATAATAAAACACAACTATGTTGTAAGCCAAAACACACGGGTCCTATAAAAGATAATAAGACACAACTATGTTGTAAGCCAAAACACACGGGTCCTATAAAAGATAATACGACACAACTATGTTGTAAGCCAAAACACACGGGTCCAATACGAGATAATAAAACACAACTATGTTGTATGCCAAAACACACTGGTCCTATACCACAAAACAGAACCAAACAATGTTATATGCAACACACACGGGTTTTATAAAAGAAAATACAGAACAAACTAGGTATGGTCAAACACGGGTCATATACAAGATAATACGATATTATAATGCGTTTTAAGCAAAACACAAGAAAATAGAACCACACTATGTTGTATACAACAAACACAGCTTTATATAAGAAAATACAGAAAAAATCTAGGTTTGGTAAAACACGGGTAGTATACAAGATAATTTAATATGTATGTTTTATGTAAAACGCACGCATCCTATACACGTATTGTAGACGCGAACCACACGGATCCTTTACAAGAAAATAGAACCAAACTACGTTGCATGCAAAACATACGGGTCCTACAACTATGTTGTATGCAAACCACACGGGTCCTATACAAGCTAAAAATAAATAAATATGTTTTATGCCAAAACATACAGGTTATATACAAGAAACTAGATCAAACCCGTGCCTTACACAAGAAACTAGATCAAACCTGTGCCTTATACAAGAGAATAAATAAGAACGGTGTATGCAAACCACACAAGTCCTATAAAAGAGCATATAACAAGTAAATTATGCAAAATATGCAAAACAAACGGATCCGATTATGAACACGTATACAGTGTTCCCTATTATAATGAACACATCCTAATGTTAATTTGAATCAACGTATGGGAGTCTGGGAATTGTTAGGCGTGCACCGAATTAAAGCAAACTCAATCCGCAAATACAGTCTTACATAATATGCATTTTGATAGGATAATGTTCTGCCTAAGGGAACAGTATGTTAACGGCAAAACTATTATGGTTGCACAGTATGTATGGAAGACAATCCCATTATTACTGCATTGTGTGTGGATAAGATACAACATTTATGACTGCAATGTATGTAGCGAAGACCTTTGGACACACCACTAACTCTAAAAGGCCTCTAAGTTCGACCGCCCATTAGTACAAATCGCGTCCCACTGCCTGTTAACACAACGCGTCAGGCCACCCATATTTGCATAAATCGTGCCCATTGCCAGTGCCTAACGCGTCTGGCCGCTCCTATTAGCACAAATCGCGTCCCACTGGCAATAACCTCATTCATAATGCATCGTACCACTCATAAACAGAAAACGAGTACAGCGGCCAATGTACATATAACCGTCCCACCACCAGTTATTGTATATCGCTCCCAAATACCTCGAACAGTTAAATGCTCATTTTTACGAAAGAGACTTTAAGATGTATGATTGAGGAGAGGGGTCAGTTTTGTTTTTGGAGAACTGGACTATTCAATTGAACGTTTATATTAGAAATTGTGTACTTATATTATTATTAATGTTTGGTGATTACAACATGTTGACATTGATTACGTGTTAGTGTGGTTTTCCAATAAATAACTTACTTTTTGACAATTATTGGTATTAAAGCTTAAATATCAAAGATACAAAGGAAATGTTAAAACAGCAAATATCAGCAGACTTTCCACTTTGTCGTTCATTTACCTATTTAAAAAAAACAAAAAACCAATTAAACAAACACAAACAAAACAATAAACAAACACAAAAAAAACAAAACAAAGAAACACAAAAAACAACAACAGCAAAACCCACCAAAAAAAAACCAAAAACAAAAACGAACAAATACAAAAAAACAACAAACAAACACAAAAAACAACAACAAACAAAAACAACAACAACAAACACAAAACAACAACAAACAAACACAAAAATATCCACAAACGAACACAAAAAACAACAAACCAAAAAAATCAGGAGTAACAACTAGCTTATAGGAGAGCCACACTCATTTACTTCATGATCTCCTTTCAGCAAATTGAAATAAGTCATAATTTGTCATTAGAAGTTACATATTTCTCGCTCATTTTCATACGGTTTAAAATGAGTTTTAAGTGCATCGACGAAATAATGTCTGGAAATCCTACAAATAAAACAGATCAAAGAACACAATACGCATTCTCTGTTTCAAACCCGTATTTAAATATGATTTAGTATTGATGAGTGAGTGGAACTTTGTCAACAAATACGAGAATATAATAGAAAGCGAGACAACCTCTATCAGAGCTAAGCACCAACTCTTTATTCATTGGACATGTTGGCTCCATCTCCATAAAAGTAACTATTTTCTCAGAAAATGAATGGCTATGAATTTCAAACGAAGTCAGTATATATTTGGATAAGTGGATAACACATTCCCGACTTTTCTAGTTAATATTGAAATGAATTATTCCCACAATACCCAGGACGCCATTATTATCCCGATGAATTTGGTTTGAGGAACTGATCCGAGTCTCGAGATAAACAGTTGACAGTGTAATAATTGTATTCGAGTGAAACTACATAGAATTGTGCGGCAAGACGCTTTGATCACTGCACGAACGAGCATAGTACAAACTAATTCCACTCTAAAGATTGTACAAACTGATTCCACTCCTAACATAGTACAAACTAATTCCATTCTGAGCATAATACACGCTGATTCCTCTCTGAGCATAGTACAAACTGATCCCACTCTAAACATAGTACAAACTGATTCCACTCTAAACATAGTACAAACTGATTCCACTCTAAACATAGTACAAACTGATTCCACTCGAAACATAGTACAAACTGATTCCACTCTAAACATAGTACAAACTGATTCCACTCGAAACATAGTACAAACTGATTCCACTCGAAACATAGTAGTACAAACTGATTCCACTCCTAACATAGTACAAACTGATTCCACTCTAAACATAGTACAAACTGATTCCACTCTAACGATTGTACAAACTGATTCCACTCCTAACATAGTACAAACTAATTCCATTCTGAGCATAATACACGCTGATTCCACTCCTAACATAGTACAAACTGATTCCACTCTAAACAGAGTACAAACTAATTCCACTCTAAAGATTGTACAAACTGATTCCACTCCTAACATAGTACAAACTAATTCCATTCTGAGCATAATACACGCTGATTCCTCTCTGAGCATAGTACAAACTGATCCCACTCTAAACATAGTACAAACTGATTCCACTCTAAACATAGTACAAACTGATTCCACTCGAAACATAGTAGTACAAACTGATTCCACTCGAAACATAGTACAAACTGATTCCACTCTAAACATAGTACAAACTGATTCCACTCTAAACATAGTACAAACTGATTCCACTCTAAACATAGTACAAACTGATTCCACTCTAAACATAGTACAAACTGATTCCACTCTAAACATAGTACAAACTGATTCCACTCGAAACATAGTACAAACTGATTCCACTCTAAACATAGTACAAACTGATTCCACTCGAAACATAGTAGTACAAACTGATTCCACTCGAAACATAGTAGTACAAACTGATTCCACTCTAAACATAGTACAAACTGATTCCACTCTAAACATAGTACAAACTGATTCCACTCTAAACATAGTACAAACTGATTCCACTCTAAACATAGTACAAACTGATTCCACTCTAAACATAGTACAAACTGATTCCACTCGAAACATAGTACAAACTGATTCCACTCGAAACGTAGTACAAACAAATTCCATTCTGAGCATAAACACAGTGATTCCACTCTGAGCATAGTACAGGGTATTTTATTTAAGAAATAATAAATACATACCTGTGTTTTATCCGTGAATAAAATACAGTTAGGAGTTCGGATGCGTAGTAATTAAATCACGAGTGCGTTAGCACGAGTGATTTAATTACTCGCATCCGAACGACTATCTGTTATTTCGATTCTTACACAACAATTACCCCATTGTTTACGCTATTGTTGGGGCACTATATATTATCTCGGAGGTCAAGATAATCTACAGGCTGTTTCATTGGGCGAGGGGAATTAATGTATTTTATATTAGAATAACATACAGTTGTCTCTCTTCTTGGTGTATATGAAAGACTTCGCAGGTATGATCATCTGTAACCACAGTGCAATCCGAATCCACGTTAAGGCCAGTGTAAACTGAACCAACTAATAAACACAGTATAGACTGAGTCAACTATGAGAATAGTACAAACAGAATCCATGTTAGAATAGAAAAAACAGAGCCTTTTGTGAGTATAATACAAACTGAGTCACGCAAGCCACACTTTTTAACCTGACCGAGACTATCCGATAGTGTTTTTTTGGCTTGTTTGATTGGTGTAAGGCCAACAAGTGCAGGAATAATCACTTTGCCATTAGCGGGGTACGCTTAGTAGCGTTAAATGCGCTTTATTCGATACAAATGTGTTCAGTGTTCTCGAAGAAATGATAAAAAGTCTACCTGAATCAAGGCTTTTGTACCTGAGTACGCATTTAAAATGTCACGTGGTATAGAAATCCTGCTTAAAGTCACGTGAAACGTAAGTGCAATTTTCGAGTTCGGTCTAATTAGTTTCTAAACTGTTTTAGATAATGACTTGACACTTTACACGTGAACGTATGCATTTAGTAGACTGTGTTCGTGCAACAAATTCAAGGTCGTATGTTTCTGATCAAAGGTATACAGTGTTCATGTCTGTTCTTAAATGAGATGAATTCAGAAATGCGCACGAAATTAGAGGTCTATACATAGAGGTCATGCAATTTCCGAGTCCGGTTCCGACATCTGCCAAGGGACCACACTTCAGACGTCTTTGCTGATTCTATAGGGAAAAATTGAACATCGAGGGAAATAAGAAATGAAAATATTTCTCTCAGAGACTGCTTAGTAGATAACAATGGTAATTGGTTATTTTCGCTGGCGAATTCTAATATAGATTTACAAAACCGCCCTGAGTAACTCCGGTTTTGTTGTGTCTGAACTTGCATGAGACAACTATCTTTATAATTGGATCCAAGTTTCTACATAATAAAAAATACTTATTTTATTCAGTCGAAAATTTTCTTCATAGGTCATATCAAAATAAGTTTGTCATTCAATCGGAAATGCCCCACAGCGTTTCTTTAAAGAATATGTTTCGGATAGCTTGAGGAAATTCGAATGCCTGTTTTTGTTTTACTTCTTAATAAGGAAAAACTCAAGTAAACGTAGATACATTTGAATAACCATTATTATTTGCAACTTGCTGCTTTATTAAAGGTAGCTGCGGCAATCTTAAGCTTTTATCAAGCATTACAATTATTATCTCTATACTTAACATTACGTGGTCCAAGTATTAACTTTCATACCCCATCTAACACCTTCTCCAAGAAGCGGAAATGGGGTTGGCTCGGGTATGAAATAACATTTTAATTTCGGCTTAAAAAGTTTTCATGTTGTAAAATTAAAGCCTCTAATAGGTAGTTTTAAACAGGGTATCGCATTTGTTTTCAGTAACACATGTTTTTAAACGTGTTTTGTTGTCGGAATATCCGTTATAAAATCCTGCTTATATAAACTTTCACATCGCTTAACGGAATTAAGGCGGGACCACGTAATGAATCCTCTCAATTTAGCTTTAAACCTACTTGTATGCTATAAAATAAATTGTCAGTTTAATTTTTTTATTTGTTCTACCATAGGTTTAAATATATTGTTAGAACTATATAATGAACAGTTAGTAATACGCAAACACACTTTGTTAAGGAATATTCTAATAATTAATAATAGTGGTTGAAAATATGCAAGTTATACAGAAAATTACGAGTTTTAAAAGAATCAAGATTTCATTTCAACATTTCATTTTTTAATTCAGGCTAAAGAGACACATAATTTATATATTAGTTACAATAATCTCAGGTTTATAATCAGCATATAATCACATAATTAAAATGTACCACATATTGATTTGAATAGCATAAAATGCTAGGATTTGTGAAAGTATATCGTATATGTACTGGCATGAGAAAATATATCATAGAAACGTTTTAACGATACCGAAATAATAGGAATATCTTAACCTTAGGATGGCCCATAACATCAGTTTTATGGCATTCTCAGTTGACAGCCCGTTTGGTTTGGAAAACAAAGACAAGTGATGGAACGAGTTCAAATCGCTTTACGTTTTTTTCACCATGTTGACTTTATTTTATTTTCTTCCCCTCGTATCATGGTATTTTCTCTCGAGAGCTATTTTACGACGGCGGAAACCATGTTTTTTTATCGAATCCATTTAGCAGAATATGATGTCTATTCTATAAAAGTCATGTTAAGTACAGAGCCCTCACGGATGTGTGTTCTTTACGCACACATGTTTAAATATCTGGGAAATAAACATTGGACTTTTTTAATCGTTATTCCGCCTCTAATTTTCTTAACGACACACACACTCAGCATTTACATTGTATTAATACGCTATCAGGATTACCTTTCATCCCTTAAAACTCTATCATGTATTCAGTTTTCGAGCAAAATAAACATATTCTTTAATCCACAGCTGTTTTAAATGTTTAAGTATTATTATATAAAAGTCAAACAGGAAATGTAGCATTCAAGGACCTCAGTCAACATCCGAAACATAAAATGGTTGACATGAGGGCTACCACCCTGGAACGGTCAGTGGCAAAAAATGCCGATGCGGGTTTAAACCAGGTTCTAGGGAGCACCAAACCTCACGGGACAGTGTAAATAAAGATATCTACGTCGAAGCCGACGAATATGTTTGTTCTTACGTTTAATAAGTGCCTCTGGAAGGAGAAGTAATTAATGGAGAACACTTGTTATTTTCCCTCTTTACTAAACTGAGCAAATGAACTGATAGGATACTAACATAGCGCTTGGAATATACATGCTGATTTAACACTATAAGACGAGTATAACAAATTATGTAAGCTTTCGGGAAAACAGCTTTGTTTGTATCGAGTGTTAACCAAAACTACGATTCTCCCTAAATCGAGTTTAAAACGCGGCGAAATCGAGTTTAAAACGCGGCGCTTTATTCATCTGTTGGTAATTGATTACTCGGGAATCAGCCTACAGCGTTAACTTCTATTTGAAGAACACATACATGTCTCAGAACCAGCCGATTAGGTGTAACACACCCATTGATTGTTGCATTGAGTTGTGTGTGAATTAAAATTTAAATGCCATGTTGTCATTCATATCTGGGCCCAAATTAAAAATGAATAACTTACATTGTCATCACAAATGACACATATGCTGCCAAAAAATCCACAGAAAAATGGGGGTCATGTATCTTCTAAGAAAGAACTTGTCTCATGAATGAATGGTCCCTTTAAAAACATAAACACTGAGATGCCATAATATTGTATTCATACACTCATTTCCATATAAGCAAAATAAATTAAAAACTCACAATTTTAACATGGCAATGCTTGAAAAATGTAACAAATAGATCAACAATGTGATATAAACCAAAAATAGCACTTTAAATTAGTGAAAATGCCTTTTTTTACAAAAAGAAATGAGAATTATTTATTGACGCCATTATGCGACTACCCCAGGCCGACCGACCTACCCCAGGCCGACACTTCCTGTATTGCAATGGGTGTGCTACACCTATACTACAAGCTTCGATAATCTCCGTACCCGAGCACCTGCTATTTCCGATATTTGTCGTTATAAATACTACCGACGAATTTTCACTAACAAACAAGGCAGCTTTAGTATGTTTGTATTCTCTAATCAATCATTTAGCTGTTAAATGTGCTAATATATTGTATCTGTGCCAGATTGTATTTGAATATTTGTACATGGTAGCTGTCTCTTTGGAATCTTTCTCATTATTCTGTAGTTCATTCGTCGTGGTTACCGCAACAATAACCGTATATTACTTAAACGTCGGAATGAACGTCATCAATAATCAAGAAAAATGTTCGCTTCTAACAGAAATGCAGATTTCGTAAATTGCACGTTCTGGACAAAATCAATTCGTCCTGTTCCAATTTCCGAGAGCCATGACGGACGACATATCCCTGTGGGAAACGGGGATATGCTATTGGGATAGTTATGGTTCGTGTTTTGATTGCATCAAACGAGTAAAAACGAAAAAAAAAAAGGCGACAGCGCATTCTGTCGATTGATAGAAACTTCATAATTACATTGCAACAGATATCCATTTACGGTGTTTAATACATACAAACTGAATGAATGTTGTTTAACGGCTCATCAACACAGTATAGGTTATTTAGAGCCGCCCCAGAGAGAGGGGAAGGATACATAGGAATCCGGGAACCTGCCCTACTCTTATTATCGAATAGATTCCTATGGTTCTTTAATGTGCTCGGAGGATAGACCGATACACGGGACCGCCCGGTTTACGTCCCCATCCGACGGACGAGGCTAAGGTAAAGTGTCTTGCCCAAGAACACACCGACGGAACTCAGTGGCACTACGGAGGATTGAACCCGGGGCCTCCGGTTACAAATCCGCCGCGCTACCGACTGCGCCATGCCAGCCCTCGTTTTTTTGTGTTTTTTTTTTACATACAATGCTCGTGTTACAAATACAAACATGTGTTTCATTATATCGAACCTAGAAAACAAATATGAGAAAGAAAGTAAAATGTTGTAGAGTGTTAAATACAGCTCTTAGATGTTTAATTTGGTTTGTGATTGCTGATCTTCCAAGTAACTTGGCGCACATACATATTTTTATGACAACATATTAGTATACCTCCGGAATTCTGTATACGTTTGACATCATTCCATCCAATCATATTTATATACGTATTTGTACGGAAATATTGACTCAGTAGACGTATTCGACTGGTTTTTGTTTTTCTTGAAATAAATTGCTGTCACGCTTATTTATTTTTCATATCGTCCAATCAGATTTAAGTAAACAATCATTTCGATTGGTTGGTTCTTATTCCTCTGAATCTTCAAACACATGCACCACTGTCAATGATGACAACACAAATGTAATGTGTTCACCTCACCATAATTCCTCTTTAATATCGCAATATTGATAAATGACCGATGGAAAACTTCTGTTGACGGCATAACGATGAGATTACCAACTTGCCGTTCAAAAACGGGTGAAGTGTATAATGCAAGTCCTTGCACAGTGTCATTAGCTATGAGCAGTTTATCTTCATAATGTATTTCCTGACTTTAAAACACTCATATCAAACTTGTGCTAAATCCTACCCCAGTGCAATTAACTATCATTTAATCAAATAAATAGCAAGAAGAGTTATATGTCATAAGAGCACGTTACAATGTTTAACTTGACAATGGATAAGGTATTAACATGAGTAGGTAAGATAAATGGCAGTTACTGTGGCAGAAAGACTAATGAAGGACATCAATCGCATTAAAATCATAGCCTAATTACGCTTTGATACTCTCCGCTATAGTGTCTGACAACACTACCCTGTAGGTCACGTCAGATCGACCTTTCATTTATCAATATTCATGGGAAGATCGAATGAATCGCGCGTTTCATATGTACTTCAGATGACGTTCAGGTGAACAGAACAAACGAAAATCCACATAAAACACATAGATCTATATCCGAATAAAGATACAGTCTCCGCGTGTTATTGCTGTGGATTGCACGATAAATTCAAAGAAATGCACTAAATAGCATGATCAAGATACAAGATAATCATGGGCGCTGCCATGTGTGTTTTGAAAATATATATTCCACCGAAATTACTACGACATTAGTAGATATATTATATTTGTCAACGCAATTACTTTGTGTTTTATAAGCTAAAAGTTACGCACATTGTCTCGATCAATACCGAGCGTAGACTGCTCCGCAGCGTTTTACTGAAACGCGACATGCGCAGTGAATCAGTCTATACCAAGCAATTTTGTAGGCTGAAATCTGATTGGCTAATCGTAAGGTCAATCTGACGTGACCTCCAATGGAGCGTTGTCAGATCCTTGTAGTGTAGATTATCGTAGCGTGATAAAGTTTCCGATTTTAATGAGAATGGGAGGACTTTTAATAATATAGTCTGCATTCTGATTAGCAAATGGTTATAGCAGTGATCTGTCTAAACAAAAAATAAATACATAAGAACAACAACACACAGATAAAAGTCCAGACATTGTGCCTACAATCGTCGGGTAGGACGCCTATCGTAGGTGGAGGGACTATAATCCTTAGAAATACACACACACACACACACACACACACACACACACACACACAAGTCAGGAAAAAGTGAAAATTAACTAGCACTAGGTGACAGTGCGAACGAAGCACAATTTCTATGGAGATTGTTCGTAGGCATTTTTGGTTACATTCCTTGAAACATGGTGCACAGCAAAAGTGATATATAAATAAAAGGATTGAACAATTAATTTTGTTTTTCATTCCGATCTTTCTCTAACATAATGACTCATTGTAGAAATGTTCGGCTGTAATATTTGTATTAAAGTTGTCGTAGTCTTGATCTATGTATATTCTACCTATTTATAATAATCAGCTCATCTATTTTCAAAACTGTTTAGCTAATGTATGAAGAACAAATCATTGACAGTTGCCATTCCCACGTTTAACGACAAGGAGATTAGATTTGCATACTTCGAAATTTTAGAATGTGCGTTCCTTTGCATATTTAACTTATAATTTAGCGACAACTGTTGGTTTTTCAAAGTGTTTTTTGTCTCCATCCATCATTTAATTTGTTGCCTATTAAAAATACCTAAGAATATTATAACAAGACGTCAGGCTAAAGTGCAAATTAGCAAAAACTAGATGACATTGCGGACGCAGCGCAATTTTAATGGAGGATATATAAATAGAAGGATTGAACAATTATTTTGTATTTTATTCCCATCTTTATCTAGTATAATTTCTCATGGAAGACCTGTTCCGGTCGGCTGTAATAGTTGTATTACATTTGCCGTGGTCAAGGTCATGTGCATAGTAGTCCTATTTAAAAGTATCAGCTCATCCGTTTTCAAAACTATTTAGCTAATATACATGATATATGAAGAAGAATCAAAGAGCGTTGCCCTTCAGATTTTAACATCAAGGAATTTAAATGAGGTTTGCAATTTTTGAAATGTTAGGGTGTGAATCTAAATTAGAATTTAGCGAGAACTGTTGGTATCTGAAAGAGATAGTCTCCATCCATCATCTATTGTTCTGTCTATTAAAATAGAACGTTCTTACAATAAGTCAAACTAAAGTGCTAATTAGCAAGCACTAGGTCACATTGCGAACGCAGCGCAATTTTAATGGAGATTGTACGTTGGCGTACGTTGGCGTATCTGGTTACAAACTTAGAACGATTGCGATTTATACCGCGTAGCAGAACGGATAAATATAAATAGCAGAATCAATTATGTTGTATTTCATCTCCATCTTTATCCAATTTCTCATGGTAGAACAGTTCAGGTCGACTATACTTTTTGTATAAAATTAGTCTTAGTCATATAGTCATATTGGTATTGTTTCCATTTCAGATTATCAGCTCACCCGTTTTCAAAACTGTTTAGCTAATATATGAAGCGCAATTCACTGAACGTTGCCATTTTAACGACGATGACATGGGATTTGGAAACTTTAAAAGTTTGGATGTGCGCTCCTTTGCTTATTTAATTTAGAATTTAGCACAACTGTTGGTATCTTAAAGACGTTTGTCTCCACCCATCATCTAATTTGCTGCCTATTTAAAATACCTCAGAAAATACCAAGAAGTTAGGCTAAAGAGCAAATTGGCAGAAACTAGATGACATTGCGGATGCAGCGCAATTTTAATGGAGGATATATAAATAGAAGGATTGAGCAATTATTCTGTATTTTATTCCCATCTTTATCTAGTATAATTTCTCATGCAAGACATGTTCCGGTCGGCTGTAATAGTTGTATTACATTTGCCGTGGTCAAGGTCATGTACATATTAGCCCTCGTTAAAAGAATCAGCTTATCCGTTTTCAAAACTGTTTAGCTAATATACATGATATATGAAGAACGAATCAAAGAGCGTTGCCCTTACCCTTTTAACGACAAGGAAATGAGGTTTGCAATTTTCGAAATGTTAGGGTGTGTACTGCTTTGCCTATCTAAGTTAGACTAGTCACAGAGAACTGTGGGTATATTAATGGTAGTTGTCTCCATCCATCATCCTAATTTTCTGCCTATTAATATACCTAAGAACGTTTTTACGATAAGTCAGGCTAAAGTGCAAATTGACAAGCACTAGGTGACATTGCGAACGCAGCGCAATTTTAATGGAGATTGTACTTTGGCGTATCTGGTTACAGATTTAGAAACATTAGGATTAATACCGCGTAGCAAAAAAGATATATACATAGCAGAATTGAACAGTAATGTTGTATTTCATCCCCATCTTTTTATCATAACAGAAATGTTCCGATCGACTGTATTTTGTGTACAAGTAGTGTTAGTCATAACAATGCGTATTGTTTCCATTTCAAATTATCAGCTCGCTCGTTTGCAAAACAGTTCAACTACTATATGAAGAAGAAATCATAGAACGTTGCCATTCCCACGTTAAACGACAATGAGATGAGATTTGCAATCTTCGAAGCTTTGTATAATTATTTAACTTATAATTTAGCGAGAACTGTTGGTATTTTAACGATGTTTGTCTCCATCCATCTAATTTGCTGCCTATTAAAACTCCGAAAAACGTGCCTACCTACCAGAAGTCAGGCTCAAGTGCAAACTAGGCGACATCGCTCACTCAGAGCAATTGTAATGGAAATTGTACGTTGACATATCTGGTTACATTCTTAGACACAGCAAACAACAATATACTAGTATAGAAATAGAAGGACTGAACAATTATATTGTATTTTATTTTCATCTTTATTCAATTTCGCATGGTCTCTCTCTCTCTCTCTCTCTCTCTCTCTCTCATGCTTGCTTGCGGGAACGCTGTCTGTTTACTTTCTCATTTCTTTATTTATTACTCCGAATTAATAAATCAATCCATTCTTCCCCCCTTAGCCTACTCATCTAGCTGACTTTATTATTTTATTAAACACTTCCCAGTGAAATAGTGGATTGTATGGTTAGAATAAACCTTATATTCTCATTGTTTATATTTTCACACTGAGAATATAAGAATATAAGTACTTATATTCTCACTGCCGGAAAAACTGGAACTACTTTTTTTCTACATTTGCTTATAACAGTCATAATTCGTGTTAGAACTATATTTTATGCGCACTAAGTACATGTAAATCGCCTCACGCGCTGGCTTTACTATATATATATTTAGCCGCGAATACATTAAAGGGGAACTGTCGGAACGAAACGTATTTTCTGTTTGAAACAGTTTGGTAGTGTTGCATGATAACAAGTATATAATAAACATAAGTTTTCTCACTTCGAGATGAAAATAAATCCTATTTTCATCTCGAAGTGAGAAAACTTATATTTTCTCCATCCATCTATAATAACAGAAATATAATTCTCACTTCGAGATTAAAATAAATCCTATATTCACGACAAACCACGCGTGACTCCTTCTTTCTCATACAACATGTATTTTGATCTGAGAAATACAAATTGTTGTTGTTTGTTGTTCCGGTCGACTGTCTTATGTGGATGAAATCAGTCGTAGTCATAGTCACGCGCGATTTGTTCCTATTTAAAATGATCAAAAATGTTTAGCTAATATATAAAGAACACATCATAGAACTTTACCCTTCCTATTTTTAACGAGAAAGAAATGAGAATTGCAATCTTCGAAATGTTAGGACGTGCGTTGCTTTGCATAATTACTAACTGTTGTTATCTTAATTTTTTTTTGTCTCCATCCATCATACAATTTGCTGCCTTTTTAAATAAGGCGTTTATGAGTGCGGCACGTTTCAGTATTATCATTACCATATTATCTTCCTCAGCCATTGGCCTAATTCCAATAAAGTTGCAGAACTATTCAATATTTGCTTTCATCCTTACACGAATTAAGATCCGATCTCTAGAAGATGACTAATGTTCCCAAACACGTACGCTTGTCAAAACCACAACTTTGTGTTTACTATTGCAAAACCTTTGGCACTGGGGTACACATATCACACAAGCGCAAATTGAAAAAAACAGAATGCCCATAATTTATGTATTTATTGCCTCACGTCTTGAAATGCCTTCTCGTACGTCATCTCTCTCGGAAATTGAAGCTGTAAGTCGTTATGCTATGGAAGACATCCGATAGACACTATCTAAATTGTGGAAATAAACATGCACTTTTTGTTCTGATAAGGTAATGATTTACCGTATTGTTGTTCAACAGACAATATTTGTTTTAAATTCCAACCTTGTACTCAGAAAAGTAGAGCAGTCGTCGCCTGGGAGACATAACCCCAAAACACGAAACAGGAAAAATAGCATTCAAGGACGACAGTCAACCACTAACATACACAGAGACAAAAAACAAATTTAAAGATGAATAAAAGGTAGAACAATACATCACAAGCACAAAAGGGTTGACAATAAGGCTACCGCCTTGGAACGGTCAGGGGCTAAAAAGGCCGTTGAGGGTTTAAACGCAACGTATCAACATTACATATATACGGACAGTTTGACGGTATGCTTACCCTAATTGTGTAACAATGGGTTGGGTGGGGTGTGTGTACCTTATTACGAAAATGATATCATTTTTGCCATTAAGATGTTTTTCCATCGCAGATTGATGCATTGAGCATTAACTATAGTAACAGTAGTAGAGATACTGTATCGACTGTTTACCTTGTTGTATATTAAAGCAGTCAAACCTTAAAGTCCCAGTGATCCAACTGTTTGGACATGGTCAAAGTCTGGTCACTATGGAAGGGAGACGATTATGACAGGGGCATAAACTGAATTGAATTGAATTGAATGTTGTTTAACGGCTCTCCAACAGAGTATAGGTTATTTAGAGCCACACCAGAGAGAGGGGAAGGATAAATAGGAAGCCGGGAAACGTGCCCTACTCTTATTATCAAATAGATTCCTATGGTTCTCTAACGTTCTCGGAGGATAAACCGATACACGGGACCGCCCAGTTTACGTCCCCATCCGACGGACAAGGCTGAGGTGAAAGTGTCTTGCCCAAGACTGACTTCCGCCACACTCTCATTGAATATTAAACGCTAAAGTGCTGGTTATTCATTGCAGGTAAATTCCATTTTGCCAAGAGAGAGAGAGAGAGAGAGAGAGAGGAGAGAGAGCATTCTTTTCGCGGTTTAAAAATTCCTTCATGTCCTTATTGTTAAACAAAAAAGCATGCCAATAACACGTGGTCATTTGTTATAACATTCTCGCTTATTCGTTATCACGGAAATTGAAACCGTAGGAATTGATTTTGCTCAAAACGTATAATTTAACAAATCTGCGTTTGAACATAAGGCATATGTATTGCAGATAAAAGACATTCAATTTCCGTTAAAACAGCAATGTGATTGAATTACTGGAGTTCGTTTGTCTTTCGCTTTGTTTTTTCGGCCATTTTTAGAGTATTCGTCTCACTGACGGTTGTCTGTATGTATTGAATACATAAGTGTAGCGGAACAACGGGTCAAAATTGCAATTAAGGTAACTTTTAGCTATTACGTTATAGCGTCAGCTCGATAGCTACCTTCGAACAATCATTAGTATTTGGAATCGGACTTTATCGATTAATCGGTCTTCGTAGACGATCGATTACCAATTTTAATCGCGATTAATTGATAATAGGGTATGTGTCTAATAACTTAAATAACTCTGTATCATTTGAAGATTTATGACAACAAGAAACTAGTTTGTTATGTAGATTTATGTATATTGAATATTGCATAAACATTTGAAAACTCCATAAATGCTACGAGACTTGCTAGATATGTGATATACAACAGACAGTGAAACCAGGCAGACAACGATCGTAAAACCGTTCTTTCTTGAAAGTAGCCATAATATTTAAAAAAAAGTATTTAAAACAGTGCATACCTTTCACTTTGAATATATTGGTCAAATATATAAGTTATATATATATAATTACACAATATACTTTCCTTTATACCGCCCTGTCTGTTTTTTTGCAAAAAAAAAACAACAACAACAAAAAGACAGTTAACAAACTCTGGCTTTTTTATTTTTAATGTTATTCTTTAATAAAAAATACTTCATTGTTTTGATTTTACTAACTAACAAAGATTGACATTTTAATGAAGCGTTTTAGAAAGTTTGTTGTTTGGTAATTGACGTCATTTTTCAGCTCAGTTTATTACGTGGTCCGAGTATTAACTTTCATACCCTATCCAACCCCTTCTCTAAGAAGCGAAAACGGGGTTGATTGGGGTATGAAATAAAACCTTTATTTCGGCTTAAAAAGCTTGTATATTGTAAATTTAAAACATTTAATACGTAATTTTAAACAGTTTGTCACATTTGTTCAGTATAAAATCCTGCTAATATAAGCTTTCCGTAATGGGATTAAGGTGGGACCACGTAATGATTTGTGCTGGAGGTAAACCACCCACTTATTTCTGGGTAGAATGAGTACCGTATACCTCCCGCCATTCATAAGAATCGACATTTTCGCAGTTAAAGTTGCGCGTTGGGGACATTACTCATCTTGCAATGTGTAGATTTATTGCGTGTTTTACAGTAAGCGTTTTCCAAATACATACTTTACTTAGTTATTTTTTTTTATTATTTTGAACCCAAAGTTATCCCACACTTCTGATTTCTTCTGTTTCCCGTGGAAATGGTTACAGGCATTCCACATTTTCAGCTTCCGACATTTTGGTTACCTTGCCTATTTTATTTTGTTAAACGCCATTTGATTGGCTGGCGGACTTAAGTCATCAATCCAACGTTAATTTTAGCTAAGCGATTCAAGTAAAGAACGACAACTCTTGGCCAAAGATACAACTGGAACGGTATAATTCGTCGACGAATATTATTACTGAAAAAATTACGATAATCGATTAATAAGAACAACACTACCAATCACAATGTGATGGAAAGCAACAGAAATAAAGCTGAACAAACCCACAAATAGTGATATAAGAAACGATGAATTTCTTAGAGAGCATTGGAAGGTAACCTAATGGCGTTCCGGGATACACGAGTTGATGAAAAAATCTATGAAAAGCTTTTGCACGAGCAATTAGAAGGGATATGCATATAGCATCGACACTTAATTCCATTGAGGCTGCCGAAACTATATGGTATTCTAATTCTAAATGTGCCAAATAATGACCAAGATTAATTGGTGGTCATAGGTGATCAACCAATATCTCTAGATGAAAATGTCACCGACATGACTGGTCGGCGTGAATTTGATAATAAAATGAAAGACGATGTGACGGATAGAATTGACCTCATACAATTTATGGTTTTACAGGAACTAGAGTAAAATTCTGCGTGTTAACGGGGTATTCGTTCGTTTCATGAAAATCTAAAACAATTAGGAACATGCCGATTATGGTTTCAGTATTTTGAAATGTTTGAAATTCTTGCCCATTCATTAAGGCTGAAATAGCAGGTGAATGAGGAAGTACTATTGCAGCATTGCCTGATATGTTCTCTTATTTTGCTGCGCTGGACAACTCAGGGTGTATTACTCGATCTTACTTGAAATGTTAACGACGCAACTGGAAAGGAAAGTTGTCAACACAGATAATGCGCATGCGCATCCAGATGGATGTGCTGTCAAGTTTGTGATCTGACAATCTATATCTGAAGAGCGTGGAAGAATTACCAAACCAGAAACAAAAAACAAAAACAAAAAAAAATTACTTTTACGATTCCAGAAGACGTAAAGTATGTTGCTACTGGTTGATCCATTTTGCAATGCAATAGAGGAAAACATACCAGGGATATTTCAATTGTACATAGTGTATGTTTTACATATGTATGTATTTGATGAGTTTAAAATTAATCTTGTACATACGATACAACTCATTTAAGAAGAACATTAGGACAAATAGGGTGAACAATTGATTGTATTTGTGTCCTTTTAACGAAAATGAAGAACTCTATTTTTTCTTGCAAATACATAAAATTAGCACATATTAATAACTATGGAATCTAAACAATACATGCACACGTTGCGCATCGTTAAAACAATATTAGCCTAAGCTGTCCACAGATCTTATGTTGTAGCAGGGTATTAGGGGAAGAAGACTCACGCATATCCTCTTGTACTGACCATAAACGATGCACGTTGATTAACCGGAATGTTATGCTAAAATCAGAACCCAAACACAATATATAGGAAAAACAAAACAACAAAAAGAACAAAAAGTTTGGGATATCAGCAATATCAAAAACACTCTCGGTGGCAATGTTTGTAGACCTATTTTGTTTATTAGTACAATTGTAGATTGTGGCACAACTGCAGTGTTTTTTAGTATTTAAAAAAGGAATAGCTTTAAATACAAGTATCAGCACGATGACCAATGCCCAGAAGCTGTCAATATAGAAGAAGCACTTTATTTCAAAATCGGTAGGCCCATGTGATCATACAATATATACATATACATTTTTGTTAACAGACGTAGCAAGATTCGTACATACATGTATAATACAGATCAGATGCAAAGGATATACAAAGTTACACTGTTTACTTCTTACTTGAGAACGAAGAACAAACAAACAAACAATCAGCCTGTAACAATACAAAACAAAACAAAAAATATATAGTAAAAATTGCGACATACATGAACATGTCTCACTTTGCAATTCAGAATTCACGGAGAAGGTGACGAAACATGTACAGATATATTAATGTGTAGGTTGTTGTATAATAGATAACCATAAAGAGAACCATAAAGTCAATAAAGAGAACATTAAACGACTGACATAGTTGCTAATGGAGAAAAAACTCTAACTGTCACTGATAATGTCAAACCCCTCGAAACACTTGATTCACTCAGATTAAGCACGTTTTCCCCAGAGATCGCTTCTGACATTAAACTTGTCGAGCATGAAGTTCAACATTTACCTTCAAGACCTATTGTCAACCCGTTTGAGCTTGTGTTTGTGATGTCACATGTATTGCTTTGTCAATAATTTAGTGATTGCTTTTAATGTCAACGCGACTTTCTGGTTTACTGTGTTCTGTTATGTGAAAACTACATTTGTTATGTGAAACTACGTTTTAGTTCAGCTCGAATTTGGTAAGGACATGAATTCTACACCAAGTTAATCGGGCTATATAGTAAAACAGCAGTAAAAAATTGCAGTACAAAGTACTAAGCGCTGAATAAATCGCTCAAGGTAGTCCTTTGTAAGTGTACAGCTGAATGAAAAACAGCATTTGCACATGCATCATGACTTCCATTGTTTATTAACGTGTGCTCATTGCAAGGGTGTTATCTAATTGAATTAGCCTCATGTAGAGGGAGATGAGGTAGAATTATGGTTCACTCACGTAGTACCTTTAGCTAGGCACTTTGACTTTAAGAAAAAGAAATCATTTATAAGGCACGTATAAAATAGTATGAGAGTGGACCTTTGGATTCGGCCGAACACGATAAATACGAAATACTGCAGTCTCGGTTTGATTGAGACTGTTCATGAACGGTAATGAAATTTGCTTGCTACCGTTCACGCCCCCTAGACCCGGGTTGAGCAGAACTCAATATTCATAAAATCAATAGTATAGAATTTTAACCATCCCGAAGATGGCATGCTATTTAACTGTCATTATTCCATGTCCAGCGGCGTATGGTCCCAAGTGGGTGATGTTAGTTAAGATCAATATTTAGGAAAAATGATAAATTTTGTGAATCAAAATAACTATTAAAAACATATTAAAGAAATATTTACATGTAAACCTATTAATTTATTTTACCGCAAATTGGGTTTGTTGAATACAAATATGAACTGTGTAGTACGAAATACGTATTTGGTATATTTTTGCTCTGTTTTTGCGCATCTTTTTCGAGTTATTTCTGGTATTCTGTGATGTTTCTGTGATGCTTCGGACCCTCCGCGAATACCAACATGCAAAGTATTCAAATACTATAACGTGTTACAAAACAGTTTAAGATGTTACTTTTGAAAGTGTTTGCAGGTTACTACTCTTGTTTCATAGGGATATACGACTAATTTCCAGTCATTTTGTTAATCAGTGTATCCATACAGACTTTGTCAGTTACACGAGAACAATAAACCGTATATAACTATTTGATAGTGTTCCATTGAAATTACATTTAAATTATACCAGACAAAACTCTTTAAAATGTATTCTCCTATATTCGTCTTATTTGTATAATACAACACGTTGTAGCATGTCCTTTGTATTTATACATTTGTAAATCATTAAATTGAAAATAACACCTGTCAGAAAGATTGGTTTACTCAAACTACCAGTTATCAGACGATAACGAATGGCAGACATGAAATGGACATGTTACAAAACAAACAGAGTATCATCTCATCTCGTTTGTTGATTTAAACACCACAAATTAACCAGCCCAATGATACCATACTCTATCTACTACTCAAAGTATATCAACATGGCATCTTTGGAAACGACCGAACACGATAAATATGAAATTGTTGATTGAAACTGTTCATGAGCGGTAGTAAAATATGCTTGCTACCGTTCACGTCCCCTAGCCCCGGGATGGGCAGTATAATAATATTAATAATATTATTAATAAAAAGCAATAGTACAGACTTTTAACCATCCCAAAGATGGCATGCATATGGCGGTGGACATGCTATATTTAATTTCATCATTCCATGTCACATCTATTTATTTTAGTTTTAAATACGTATCCCTATACTTGTTGTCTTAATATGAAGTACTGCTTTGCCTAACTGGATTGTTTCGACAGTTTGTGTTAAACCAACAACCCCCTCCATAAAAAATCATATAATCGTACTTGTTAACATATTTAAGAGTAATATGTGTCATACTAACATTATGTTTGCATCTTCAAGTACATTTCAGTTACACGCTTGACCTCTAAAATAGCCGTCAGTATTTTCCTAACAAATCTGTTTCATCCAATACTACGCTTTGCCGGACAATGTAAAGTATGCAATTTCGCGGGACGATACACTTATCTATTGGTACAAATTGATTTCAACACAGTTTAATGCCTGGAGGAAACTGGTCCGTTTATATGATTCTTCTTTAGAAGACAATTCTCTTAGAATTGTTCACAAATTGCTTTCAACACACGTTAACGCCTGGGTGACAGCAGTCTGGTTATTTGGCTCTTGTTCACTAGCGTACGGCAATCTTTCTGACCCGCTATCGACAATGTGTCATCCCGTTTTCGGTTTCGTCGTATCAGCACCAGAAAATGACTTTTCAGGAATTATCAATGCGTAGACTATAAGAATCCATCATGAGTATCAATGTGGGATAGATAAATCTCATCCTCAAGCTGACCCCAAGGGACCCGGCAGAGCCTTGTCCCTGGGGGTCAGAATTACAGAAATTCAGAAATCTGAAATTCTGACCCCTCGGGTGAGATTTATCTATCCCTATTGATTAACTCATGATGCATTATTTTTCTCCCATTTGAGTACAAAACAGATAATAACCGATCAAGGCGCCATCCGCTGTTTTTTTAATTTTGTTTTACCGATCAAGGCGCCATCCGCTGTTTTTTTAATTTTGTTTTAGACACTTTTTCATAAAAAGAAACTGACGCATTGAAACAGATGGCAAAACAAAAGTACAAAGAAATATAAAAAGATCGAACTGGGAAAGTAGCATTCAAGGAGGACAGTCAATCACAAAACACAGAAACAAACACGCAAACAGACAAACAAGAAGACAATAATAATAATAAATGCAAACGACATCACACACACAAAAGGGTTGACTATACGGCTACCGCCTTGGAACGGTCAGTGGCAAAGTAGGCCACTGGGCGTTTAAACCGGTTCTAGGGTGCACCAAACCTCACACTTACCCTACTGTCAACCCATTAAAACAGGACAGTGTAAATAAAGAAATTCCCACCATGATCTACAATACTGAAACATTTTCTGGGTTTTATCTGAGTGATTCTTAAAATAGACGAATTTAAAATAACTGCTGTTCATATTGTGTTGGCGTAGTAATATACACAGGTGGCTGTATCGGTGTTGGGAACTAAAACAAAAACTTAAAAAAATAAATAATAATAAATAAATTAAAAAATCGTGTTATTTGTTGGAAACAAACATATTTTAACTTTTCTGAAAAAATGTCCCAGAGTACTGTAGTTTTAGACAAGTTGTGACAGTCACTCTGGTCAGCATATGATACCTAACTGTTTTCATCAATTATTTCACTGGCCAAATTCCGAGAATTATCCACAAATCTGGGCTGGTTCGAACCGCAGATATATGTCGTTCTCGAAACCGAAAACAATTCGATCAAACCGTTTTTCTGTGACAAGTCAAAATGCTTCGAAAAACGCGATTTCCCAGTAGAGATACATCACTGTGGAACAAAATAAAGCACATATTCACCGTTATCGGTGGCGATTCTCCGAATGTACCAGAGTCAATCAATTCAATCTGAGATGATTTCAACAACGGAACAATTAATATACATACATACAACGATTACCTTTTTTAAAATTGCTGTATTTGACTAGAAATCGTCAGTTATGTTTGTTTTCAACAAATAACACGATTTAGTTCCCAACACCGATACAGCCACTTGTGGTGAAATATATGTTATTTTCATACAAGTTTTCGCACGAGTTTCTATATCGCAAGAATATTTCTCACGAGTGAATTATTTTCCGTATCACGACAAAAATGTTAATTAAACTATATAATATATATTCTGTGATGAATTTCTTTCCAATCGTCTTTTGACACAAGTATTCCTTCTTCTGTCACTCCTATGGCGACAGCGCGGAGTAATATCATGACGTCAGTTCGTGACGTAATATCGTGACGTCTATCGTTTAGTTCATAACATTTGGCTACTGGGCAATCTTGATCTTTTCTGCGTCATGATGGTATATGCATATATTACATTGCCATTGGTTAAACTAACACTGACAGCGGTTACATTTACATTGACAGTGGTTACACTTACATTGACAGTGGTTACATTTACATTGACAGTGGTTACACTTACATTGACAGTGGTTACACTTACATTGACAGTGGTTAAACTAACATTGACAGCGGTTACACTTACATTGACAGCGGTTACACTTACATTGACAGCGGTTACACTTACATTGACAGCGGTTACACTTACATTGACAGTGGTTAAACTAACATTGACAGTGGTTAAACTAACATTGACAGTGGTTACACTTACATTGACAGCGGTTACACTTACATTGACAGCGGTTAAACTAACATTGACAGCGGTTAAACTAACATTGACAGTGGTTACACTTACATTGACAGTGGTTACACTTACATTGACAGCGGTTAAACTAACATTGACAGCGGTTAAACTAACATTGACAGCGGTTACACTTACATTGACAGCGGTTACATTTACATTGACAGCGGTTACACTTACATTGACAGCGGTTAAACTAACATTGACAGCGGTTACACTTACATTGACAGCAGTTACACTTACATTGACAGCGGTTACACTTACATTGACAGTGGTTACACTTACATTGACAGTGGTTACACTTACATTGACAGTGGTTACATTTACATTGACAGTGGTTACACTTACATTGACAGTGGTTACACTTACATTGACAGTGGTTAAACTAACATTAACACTTACATAGACAGTGGTTACACTTACATTGACAGTGGTTACACTTACATTGACAGTGGTTAAACTAACATTGACAGTGGTTACACTAACATTGACAGTGGTTACAATTAAATTGACAGTGGTTACATTTACATTGACAGTTGTTAAACTAACATTGACAGTGGTTACACTTACATTGACAGTGGTTACACTTACATTGACAGTTACATTTTACATTGGCATAGATAAAGTCCCTATCCCGCCATTAACAGACAGATTTCACAACAGATGTACAACGTTTCAAAACCTACTGATTAGGTATGCATATTTTGAGAATCCTAACTCTTTAGACGCAATGTAAGCTATATAAACGGCTTCATAGCAAGCCAGACCAACCCTCAAAACTGGAGGGTCGAATGAAGACTTAGCAACGCTTAATTCATTTTACACATATTCAGTTACAGGTATTTAAGAACCCGTGAATAAACATATACTTTGACTACATTATTATATGATGTGAAAACACCGTGAACGATTTGCGATAAAAGCGTCTTGTAGTGTAATTTTGCCGTTATTTGGCAGGTTAGTTTCTTTAATATACGTACGTCTACAATTTACATCTTTGAGGTTCTACTTTGCACCTTTTTTCCGTTATTGGTTACGTTGTAAACTAGTCATTACATATCGCTTTATTTCTCTTTCCCTCTATATTATGCACTTAATACCGCAATTGAAATCCCCAAGGTTTTCTACATGCGTATTGCGTCTTGTTTTTGTTCTTGATGCATGAAGTGTTATACACCATGCACGCATATGGCTTCAATATGTCATATTTAATAAACAATATGTCTTGATTGAAAAGCATTTGTTCTCATGTGGCTACAAATTACGCAGATCCAGCCGTTTATTCGGTTACAAAGACCTTGAAATCTTTGCAGGAAAAGCAGCATTTCAGGTGCTTCTTTTGTCGCAGTAGTTCGTGCTGGAGAAATAACATTCCGCAGCGCTCCAGATAAGTTTTCATTTCAAAGAGTATTTTCAATTATGTTATCCCCTAAATAAATATGATTTTGCATTTTTAAAGAGTAAATGCTATTGTTATGATGCATTTTACTCAAACGTATGCCTATATTATATGAGAATTGTAAATGTTCCATGCTGATTTTCGATCCTAATTTATTGTTTAAAGGCTGATTTCATAACGTTTAATGCAGAAATACGTGTAACCGGGTATAGATAAATGGTGAATAGCGATGTTTTCACCGTCTGTTATATACGCCCAAATATTGATTACCTAGAGGTCTGATTTCTGTCATGTATTGCATCCCAGTGAGGGTGACAGTGGATATTGTCAACCTGAGGAAATTATTGTCAACCTTCGGAAAAATAATGTCAACGAAAAATAATGTCTACCGAGTCGAAGCCGAGGTTGACATTAATTTCCTCAGGTTGACAATATCCACTGTCACCCTCACTGGGATGCAATATTTAATTTATTATACCGAACACAAATTGTTTTGATTAAAATTATAATATATGAGGGGGAAAAAATCCCAATAACATTTTTTTTTTTATACTAGTTTTGATTTAAAGTAACAAAATGTTTATTGTCGTTTGGTAAACCAAGCGTCTTCCAATTGAAAACTTCAACTGCATTTTACTAAGCGTCCACCGATTTCCAACTGCGCAAAGCGTGTCGTAATTGGAAAAACCTAAAACTTATTTTTATACTTCCCGTGACGTCACATTTGTGTAACAGTAAAAATTGTTTACCGGTGAATAGTAAAAATTGCTTCACGCTGGGGGTATGGGCACTTTATACAGGAGTGTAAACGTGAGGTATAATAATATAAATTAGTGATTGGTATCATTACGCAGGTACCGCATTGATTGGTATCATTACGCAGGTTCCGCAGTAATTGGTACCACTAACCGTTCATATTGTGAACATGTTTGAGGATGTAACCCCCCTCTCCCCGAGTACTGAATACTCCTTATTTTAGAGACCAAGTACTGAATACTATTTAGCTTCGGACAAACATTCTAAGTATAAAATTACAAAGGGCAATAACTGTAATTTGAATGATGACCTAAAACACCTAAATGAATAGATGAATGAAGGCCCGATTATCAAAATTAAACCTTTATTTACATTTTATGATTTTTTTGTACATATTTGGTTTTAAAAATACATGAGTACTAAATACTAAATAGTGACCAGGCTCGTGCGTACTGAATACCGCCTAAAACGCCCTGAATACTGCGTACCAAACGTGCGGGTGGGGGGGAGGGGGAGGGGGAGGGGTTTGTGTGTGCGTGTGTGTTTGGGGGGGGGGGGGGTGTTCAGCCTCATGTTTTACGCTGAAACTGAAGTTCAAACACGTCTATACTGAACACTTTCTGTATGAGTTTGTGCTGTTATCACTAGGTGCCTCAAACTGATGTCAAGACTGATAATCGTTTGTGTATTATATTTAAGTTACAGACTGCTTATGTGGTCATTTATATTTGTTTGCAAAACATGTTACAAGTATTTCCTGCATGCATAATCAGATATATTCGTTTGTATATCATGTTTCAGTTACTGGTTGCTTGCATAATAATTAGCTCTCTGTTTGGTTTATTTGCATTTCTCCCGCACAATACATTATTTGCTGCTTAATTTGAATATTGAGTTTATATATGTGTATGCTTTATGTTTGTATTATATATCAAGGGCTGTTAGCTTTAACTTTATCTGTTTTTGCATCTCAACACAATTACTCTGTCATTTAGTATTCTTTCTTGATCCATTTAAAGTTTAGTTCGTTTTAGAAGTTCTAGTAGTTCCCGACGATGCACATATACTAGCAATTGGAGTGGTTTAAGATTGAATAAGTTGTGTTGCAAGACAATTCGATATACTGACATTTATGTCAAATCGTTAGATGTTTTTTTCATAAAGGGCGTGAAAGGTGTTGCAAATAATATTACAGCTCGTGAACAGACTCAGTAAACCGAGTCTGCTACTTTTCTCTCTTGTTTGTGTGTGTTGCTTCCAAGGGATCACCTTGTCAGTATTTATCATTACGTGGTCCGAGTATTAACTTTCATACCCCATCCAACCCCTTCTCCAAGAAGCGAAAACGGGGTTGGCTGGGGTATGAAATACAACCTTAATGGCGGCTAACAAAGTTGGCATATTGTAAAATTAAAACATTTAATACTTAATTGTAAGCAGGTTATCGCAAACATGTTTTTAAACTTGTTTTATTGCCAAAATATCCGTTATAAAATCCTGCTAATATAACCTTTCCCATCGCTTAACGGAATTAAGGCGGGACCACGTGATGTTTATATTTTATATGGATAAGAGATGCAGTTCTGATAATCGAGTCAACGTTACATGTCAACGTTAAATGTTCGAGAGAATGATATGCAAGATAATAGACACAACTTAGTACTAGCTAAGGTGATGACTCAGTTCAGTTGTCTGAGGTTATAAGTGATAGGACATCAGGTACTTTAGGCTAGCCATTTTACAGACATTGTCTAAGCACCTGCATCACAAACAACCACTTGCACATTTGATAAAACCAAAGTTAACAAGAAACATAATTAAATATTTTATTTATGGCATCATAACTTTCTTTGAAAATATGATCATTGTTAGAGTAATCCGTCAATATAGCATATGGTTTGCTCTCACGCTGACTACGCACAAAACTAGCCTTACACAAACATTTCGATTACTATTTTAAATTCTAACTTTTTATATGCTAGTTTAAACTATGAACACAAACAAAAATGTTCGATATAAAATTCATGCAGGAAATGTAGCATTCAAGGATCACAGTAAACCAAACAAAGAAACAAACAACAATTACAAAGATGGATACCAGGCAAGATTTGACATCACAAACCTAAAGAGATATGCCCCTACTATTTACATGATGTCTAGGCTTACAGCAATCGTAAGTGTTTTCAACTATAGGCTGGCTTAGTGACTTCAGTTTTTCTCTCTGTTTTCCTTATAGTAAAGGAATCCGTAATTGAATATCAGCTTAATCAAACATGACTGCTCGGACGTATGGAAAATAAAGAATTGTGCAATCCGATTATTCAGAGACTATGCCTATTACCCCTCCGTTCAAAACATTATCGAGTAAACTCATATGAACTCAACTAATGAACAGTACTAAAAACTGCACAGATGCATACACTGAGACGTAAACATACATTTATATTACTATTTGTGTTTACACTGTCCCTTTTTTTTGGGATGGCAATAGGGTAAGAGTGAAGTTTGATGCACCCTAGAACCTAGTTTAAACCCCACAGCGACCTTTTTTGCCACTGACCGTTCCCAGGCGTTATATAGCCCTCTTGTCAACAGCCTTATGTGTTTGTGATGTATTATCTGTCCTTTTATTCATCTTTAAATATAGTTGTTCTTTGTTTCTGTGTGTGTTTGTGGTTGTCTTTGTTTCTGTGTGTGTTTGTGGTTGTCTTTGTTTCTGTGTGTGTTTGTGGTTGTCTTTGTTTCTGTGTGTGTTTGTGGTTGTCTTTGTTTCTGTGTGTGTTTGTGGTTGTCTTTGTTTCTGTGTGTGTTTGTGGTTGTCTTTGTTTCTGTGTGTGTTTGTGGTTGTCTTTGTTTCTGTGTGTGTTTGTGGTTGTCTCCCGTCCTTGATTGCTACTTTTCCTGTTCGATTTTTATATCAACTTTTCATGATAGGCTCATTGCCAGAATACAAGGGTATCACACATCAGTTGTTTTAATTCACGCATGGGGACCTTGGGCGAAATATGACGAATGCAGCTGGGATTTCGTGTTAAAATGACGTGCGTTTAATTTTAAACACTCGCAAAACCATGTTCCGGTTGAATGATTTTCTGGGGAGTTATGGCCCTTTAAAGGTTTTAATACACAAACTTTGTTCGGACTAGTTCTGCTGAATCCCTTGCCGGATTTTAACGAAACTTGGCAAGGATGATCAGTATCAAGCCTAATTGTGCATATCGTCGCCGTGTTCCGGTTAAATGATTGTTTTGAAGGAGTTATAGCGTTTTAAAGCTTTTAATACACTAACATGTTATAGACTTGTTCTCCTGAACCCATGGCTAGATTTCAACGAAACCTGGCAGGAATGATCGGTATTAAGCCTAGTTGCACATGTCATTGCCATGTTGCGGTTTAATGATTTTTGACAGAGTTATGGCCCCTTATACACAAACTTTAACCAGGCTAGTTTTCCCGAACCTCTGGCTGGATTTCAATGAAACATGGCAGGAATGATCAATACCAATGAATGATATTTGGTGGAGTTATGGCTCTTTAAAACGTTTTAATGTTAGCATGGGTCAAGGGTTTAAAGTTCTGTTGTGTATCTTTTTGTGTCTTTTTGCAATGTTTTAAAGATAGGAATTTTATGACGACAACCCTTGATATAAGAGCGGTTTTAGCAAGTAGAGCGTCCACAGGCTCTCTTGGGTCTCCTGTTTTTTATTTGTCCTGACCCCAAATGTAATTGTTGCTGACGCAAACCAGTCATTTATATTGCTTCTAGTTGATCAAATTCTGTTTGCTTAATTCAGATTATTCAATTATCAAATGACGCAAGTTTCATGTTGTTTTTTTGTGTTTTTAACGTGTAACTAAAACTTGTCGTCGAACTACAAGGCCTATATTTAATCTAATAAACGCAATCCATCTTTCTCCAATTTTCCTATTGGTTGGATTTTGCTCTGGTATCAGTTTCGCTGTATCAATACTCAGTGCAAGCCTAATCACATAAAATGTGTATTTTCAAACACGTCATTGGTGACACTGCCTTCGTAATTGTCTCGATATGTTTTAAGGGGACACATCAGGTACATCCTAGAAGATTCTACACATTTAAAAATGGTATTTTTCATGATAAGCCCCGTGAGGTTGTGGGATCCCGTTTGTTCCGGGGCAAAGAATAGGGCCACTGCAGATCCCGTTGGAGGGGTGGGCAGAGGGATAGACCACCCCCACACCCAAAATTCATGTTCATTTTATCATTTTTTGTTCATGCTCATTAAAGGTCTTCATCATGACCCATGCATTGTTTCAGGTGCCATCTCGCTCAAATCACTAGAGCAGTGGCGGCAAAACAATAAACTTGGCTCCAGCGTAAATGGAGTGTTTACAATAGAATTTGCAGCAACTCTGCATTTCTGCAGCTGAGAAGGTTCTAGGTCCATTCTCCATATTTTATCTCGATGTAAATGGAGGATGAGCCTGGCATGTTAATTCCTGTTAGGCGCCATATAGCCTTTCATGTGTTGGTGCGCCTTAAAACCCCAATTCAATTCAATCTCATGATAAACATTAAATTCCATATCAATCATAATATGATGCCAGCATATGGTACAGGTTAACAAATAAAATCAGCATTTATGTTCAATGCAATCGGGCATTAACTACTTAAATTTACTCCAGTGCCTAGCCTAGAGTAGTAAATATAACTGCACAAAATGAATTTCCATGTAAATACTGAAGGCTCTTTCTTTATGCTGTGGCATTATTTGTCAATTTTAAATAGGACCCAACAACAGCAACAAAAAACAAAAAACACACAAAAGAAGATATTGTACGTTCTTTAAAGGATACCTAGCTTATCGTACATTTGAACAGAAAGGGTACACATACTGAAATGCCAAGTCATTGAGTACTTTCTTTGTGGCTTTCTAGGCTTTTTTTTGTGTTTATATATACACACGAGCATCTTTGTGTTTTACTTATAAACGTATAAATGTTGTCTTTTTGGTTAGAGAATAGTTCATGGCGGGGATATCTTTATTTACACTGTCCCGTTTTATTGGGTTGACCGTAGGGTAAGTGTGAGGTTTGGTGCATCCTAGAACCTGGTTTACACCTCAGCAGCCTTTTTTTGCCACTGACCGTTCCAAGACAGTAACCCTATTGTCAACCCTTTTGTGTTTGTGATGTCTTATTTGGCCGTTTATTCATCTTTAAATTTGTTCTTTGTTTCTATGTGTGTTTGTGGTTGACTGTCTCCTTAAATGCTGATTTTCCTGTTCGATTTTTAGATCTATATTTACGCGTAGTATTCCTCACGTTTTAAAGACAATCGGTTGGTATAAACTGTTTGCAAAGAAATTCATAGCGCAGACAATTCTATATCAAACACGGTACCCATTAAAGTGTCCAGAGATTTTAAATTGTGTTTAAATTCTTCTGCAAAGAGAATGTCGAAACTGTGCAATTTATTTTGGAAAAAGCATATTAAGCAAAAAACATCCTGGGTGGAGATTGTATACTGATGTAGTAAAATAACCCGATCACGATGTTTATAGTACTGGTTCTACCCAGGGAAAATGGAATGGCCTGCCCCTACCACAAACAAATCCACCGTCATATATCGTGTGCTAAAATATCGTAAAACGCCATTCAAACCAACAAATTCTCTTTATTCTTCTACTTAACTACACACATTTGAATTGATTTGAAATATGTACACTCACGTCAGGCATCTAATACGACTTTGTGACCGTTTAATGATTGTTTTGATCAATAAAATCAAAACGCCTTATTACTAACTGCTACGTCATCAGCCATCATTAGAAGCGCAATTCTAAGAAGCATTAACTGTGGTCTACAAATGTAGCCGTCATTTTAAAAGTCAAATGAAACTGCGCTCTAGAAAACGTGTATACCTCATTAAATCTTACTGAATCAACTATTTAATCTGACTCCTTGTTAAAGTCTCACTACATAGTGCAATTTTCCTAAGTTGGCCTATATGAATAAAGTTTACACGGCTTTTCCGAAAAGGAAGTTTCCAAGCTAGAAATTACTTTGTAGGTAACTAAGTCATTTTTCCGCACACAACTGTAAAAAATCTGGTACATTGACCAGTTTTTTTTTTAAATGCGATATTTTGAGCTTTACTTGCAGAGTTTGAAAGAGAATTACTACTTTTCTTCAACACTAATAAAGCTGCAATATTTTGGTGGTAGTGTCATCTAATAGCTGCATATCCAATTTCAGACTCTGTTCATCTCACTTGCAAAAAACAATATACATATTTTTCAGCAATTATTACAAATGTTTAAAACCGAAGAACACACTACGACCTTTAAGGCGTAAGAATGATCCTACCGTGGGTTTTAAGGGCGCTAACTGTGTAGTGAAACCTTAATAACGCTTGAAGAAGATAAACAGTAAATGAAGTTACAGTTGTTATTCATAGTGCTTTAGTATGTCACGCGCTCTGTTTGTTGCTTCAAAGGGATCCCCTTTTCAGTACGCATTGACACTCGCAGTAGCATTTGTTAAGTGCAGATGCCTGTTTCTGCTCCTATTTGACAGATTATTTGATATTTTCAAGCTTCTATTGATTACAATAAAATGTCGCACCAACTATAAGTATGAAGTGTTATTACTTACTAGTCCTTTGGGATCATCAAGAAATATAAAAAGATCGGACAGGGAAGTAGCATTCAAGGAGGACAGTCAACCACAAAACACAGAAACAAACACGCAAATAGACAAACAAGAAGGCAAAAGTAATAATAAAAGCAAACGACATCAAAAACACAAAAGGGTTTACAATAGGGCTACCGCCTTAGAACGGTCGGGGACAAAGTAGGCCACGGGGGGTTTAAACCGGTTCCTGGGTGCACCATACCTCAAACTTACCCTACTGTCATTCCATTAAAACAGGACAGTGTAAATAAAGAAATCCCCGCCATGATCTAATCTCTAACCAACAAGGCAGCATCAATAGGCAATATAATGCTCGTGTAAATATAATACAAAAACACGATAGCCTAGAAAGCCACAATGAAGGTACTCAATGACTTGGCAGAAGCCAGAGCAACAAGAGAATAAACCAAGAAGGGCACAACACGAAAGATTATAGACAAACATCTAACGCCACCGTCCCAATGGGATTCAGGTAGGCGTCATCATAGGGTTCACAGCCTATCCGGTCATCGTACAATTAAAGAGGAAAGCATACTGGCGAACTGTAAAAGGGTCCACCACCAAGCATGCAGTATGTTGCAAAATTATAATCACATCACCATAGAAGTCAGGTTGTGATACTCCTTGACGCGGAAGAGTCCTTAAATTACTTTTATATTTGGAAAGAAGATCAGGGTTACGATAATACAATTTTGCAAAGGTTTTACGAAGTTTATGGTAACGGTAACCCTGATTGAGTAGCTTTTTAATTATACAAAGATAACGTATATTAAAGTCCTCAACTCGAGTACAAGCTCTTGAAAAACGAATAAGTTGAGACACATACACCCCATAAGAATTTGCTCGGGGAACATCCCCATCCATGTGGGGGTAATTAACAATGTCAAAATTAAAATCATCTCTCTTGTCATAGATTTTGCTAATTATTTCACCATTTTCAATCGAGAGATCTAAATCAAGAAAAGAAGCGTTATTATCAGATATATTAGCTTTATCATGTTTATTTAGCTGAAGTTCTTTAGGATAAATATTATAAACCATAGTTGGACAGAAAGGGTTGTCAATGTTCAATATGTCATCCAGATACCGAGAGGTGTCATTAAAGCTGTACAGTCCCTATTTTAACTGGTAATAACTCATGAATATGAATGAGTGACATGTGAAGTAGTTTAAAATCGACCAACACCCCAAAAGTCGGTATAAAAGGAGAAATCGATACGTAAAATTTCACATTTTTATTTAGCCTCCGTACAGGTAACATCGATAAATAAACGGCTCCAGAATATATCTGATAAAAAAATAGATGCCCGGAACGGGATTTGAACCACAGACTTGCACTTGTAAGTATTTGAAAGATGTACGCTGAACCTCTAGACCTCTGCTCTTTATTGGTATTTTGTAGCGTTTTTAACACTAAATAGGCATTACATAATAACAAGAGCGCGAACACAAACTCATCAAGCGCTAAATAACAAGTCGAGATATGGTTGATTTGAGGCTAAGTATTAGTTGCATATTGATAAGATAAAGGCAATGTTAATTTACACGTGCGAAAATATGGACTGCATATTTATTGATCCATTTTTAGTTGCGTTAAAATATGTTAAGGTATTTTGCCTCATAATATATGGTAGTTAGTATACTATTTTCTCAAGTAGCGTTGTAGTTCAGTGGATAGAGCACAGGACTTGAAATCAGAAGGTCGTGTGTTCGAGCCCCGAAAGAAGCTAACTTTTTTTTTTTGTAAAAATTACTGTTACCTGTGTATAGGTACGATGTGCACTGGCCGATGTACATACAGTATATGATTTCCTTCACTATATTTGCTCGCTTAAATACCCGATTTCGACATGAGCTGGTGAACATGAAGTTACAAATAAAGACACGCCTACAAAGAAGAAATCGATTGATATAGGGACTCTGTAGCTTTAAAGGCTTCAATAACATCTGCCTGGGTATCTGGTGAAAGACTCAACATGAAATCTCTTTCATAGCAAAATAAAAACAAATCTGCGACAAACGTTGCACAGTTCGTAACCATAGGGATACCAACAATTTGTCTATAAACGGTGGTTCCATGCCTGACGAAAATATTATCTAATAGGAAGATGAGTCTTCACAAACTTCATAGCAAGTCCACATAGTATAATTGTCTAAACTGCAGTTAGTAAAAAACGCTTTAATATTATTACATGCCAAAAATGTAGTACTTTCTCTAGCGAATGTTTTTTGAATAAGAGAAATAAGCTTGTCTTTAATATGGGGATGTAGTAAGGTTGTATATAGTGCAGAGAAGTCATAAGTGCTTATTGATGAAACTTGACCTTTATTGAAAATGTTATCAAGAACGTCTCCTGAAATTGTTATAGACCAAAATAAATTAATCCCAGAGTTTTCATAAGCTTTATCACAATATAGTTTAACGTGATCTTTAACGGCAGTAAGACAATAAGTTAAACGTTTGGACATGTTTGTTGTGCTGCAGGCACTAGAATTCGAAATAAAGCGAGCCTTATACGGATTTTTATGTAATTTAGGCATCCAGTACATAGCAGGCAGTTTATTTTGCTTATCGTTTACACCAGCCTTGAAGTAAAGAGGGGTTAGCATTATAAAAGTTAATACGTGTATTTTTAATTTTAAGAATTGACTTTTTCCAAGTATAAAGCGAGTTTGGGTCCACATGTCTCTACGACACCATTTTATACTAAACTCGTCAATGGAGTGGGCGATCTGGGCACGACAGGCATTAAAATCAATAGTTGAAGGTAATCTATATTTAGGACCTTTCGAAAACAAATGCCGAATACGTTCATCAACAATATTAAAATTACCAGTGATGACATGACCTGCTGGAGCATAGCAAAATTTTGATGTGTTGCATTCACATTCCTTAAGAGTATTATATACTATATCAAGGTCAGAAACTATTTTGATGTAGTTGAAAATAATATTTCTAATAGGCTTTTTATACTTATAACAAATTACAGGACTTTCGGAATTTTTGAAATATTTTGGGATAGAATCAAACTACATCAGTATCTCGAAAAATACTAGGCATGTCAATGAAATCAATACCTTTATTACTATATAGTAGTTTTAGAAAATGCCTGACGTGATCAGACTCCTTGTCAATATGGGGTCGGAGAACATGTTGTATGTAGCTTTGAACTATGGAAGCAGTGTTATACAAGGGATCTGTACGAATGAACATTTTGTCGGCTTCTTCGTCGATCAACTTTAGTGAAGAAATGGACAAAGAGGTAAGCCGTGAAAGCATAGAGTGCTTTCCAGACTGTTTAAAAATAGTATGTAAATCAACGACAGAAATAATTACACGCGATTTACGTTGATGTTACCATTACGCCTAAGACCTTTCGAATAGAAAATATAGCAAAAATGTCAATATTAGGATCTTTAAAAATACTTCCTTCTTGATAAATAGTGTCATTAAGGCCGAGTGGATAAGGTGTCTGTAAGTTTTTCATCCACTTAAGTTCTGCAATATGTCTAGCTTTTATTTTGAAGCTTTTAGTAGCATCATTATCAAAAAATATATATTCAACCGGTTGAACAGTTACGTTATTAAAATTATGACCTGACTGACGAAAGTGTTGGTACAAGTAATTTTTTAACTTTTTAGGATTACTTGCATTATATTTGTGTTCACGAAATCGAACTTTTAAGGATCGACTTGTTTGTCCAACAGATTGTATACCGCATCGTGGTGCATTTCAAGCCTACTCTATGTGGCTTTAACGTACAATACAACATAAGCTAGTGCTAGGGCGTGTGAGAGGAGATGCACCTTATATTACCTATCATAGACTCCTCACAGACTCGTCATAGACTCGTCCGTTACTTTTCTGTCTTGTTTGTGTGTGTTGCTGCCAAGGCATCCGATTTTCGGTACATATTTATCGGTTATTAGATTTGTATTGGGATATATGCACGAGTTCTTTTGCGTATTGATATTGCGCGACTTTAGGAGCGCACTATTTATGCGCAAAAGAACGAATGGATATATCCCAATATAAATCTAATGTTTTTATTGCATACGCATTTTTAAATTAGAGAGAATAAAATAGGTGGTAACATTTAAATTTCACCAAAAACATTTATTTGAAACAAACATATTATCATTACAAACTGGGAATTTTCACAATAAAATCAACATTGTTTACATCACGTGACATGAACAGAAAAGTGCACTAATCACGAACGAGTATACGTTACACACCCAATATGACTTTACTATACGTCAAGATGGGCGAATATTGACGTTATCTGTTCCATTCATAGGAACTGGTAACTTTTAATATTTGCCTTCTATTATTATAATTGTATATAGACAATTATAATAACAGAAGGCAAATATTAAAAGTTACCAGTTCCTGTGGTTACATTGAACGTAAATGCATATGCAATAATGTGAGATATGCATGATATATATGATACGCTTCCACGTAGGTTTATACGCAAGGTTCTACATTGATTATGAAGGACGTTGTATGTTTATTTTGAAGATATATACGGGCAGGGCCACTTTACCTATGGGCAAGAGTTTACATTGTCAGTATGTGGGTCGGTACATTCGTGTGTGCGTGTATACGGATAACACGCGCCAATTCAATTTAACTTCTTTGTTGGTTTATGAAATTATGAGGCTACTAATTTGTAGTTTTACACGGACTTTATATAGGTCCAACAACGAAGACACTTCTCTGTCTATGTATGTGCCAGATCTCTTTTCTGTTGTGTTTTCCCATATGAATTCAAACAGTAAGTCATATTTAGTGACGAATATTCGCATTTCATTTGTCAATAATAAACGTACTTGTACTTTATCTAATCTGTACCGCAGATACATGGAGCAAGCATTCAAGCATGCCATTTTTTAAGTACATGTAATACTAACTGGAAAATGCACTGGCAATGTAGAAAGCGAAAATGGTAGAATAAAAGAGTGTAGAGGCAGTAGGAGTGATACTCCCGGTAATGAAACAAATATGTGTTGTAGCTTCCTTCGTTTTTATTGGAATAGTTAAGTAATTATAATATAGTAATAATACTATTAAGTAATTTCGCATATAATAAGACCTGTGTACAACATATGAAGTAATTTGAACATCAATAAGTATATTTTTACAACATTTGAATTAATTTTCAAATCTAATAATACGCTTTACAATATATGAAATGAAGTAATATTACTATGTGCAACATATGAAGTAATTTGCACAAATAATATTACGTTTGTTGTATATATAATACTACGTGCGTATAGCATTGCGGAGACACATATTCCGTTGTTAAACATTGCTTATCCTAACTTAGATGTATAAAGAGTAGGCACCAGACAGTTCAGAAGATATGTGATTATCTCTACACAGAAGGGTTGGCTTATTATGCATTTCCAAAACAAATGGCATAGTTTCTACATTCTCTTTGTAGAGGAATTAAAAATAACGTTATTACTAATTGTTCTAACACACCAGCACTATATAGCCTAGTTTAAAATATCTCGTTATATTGAACGATATATCACTGTAATTTTTGCAACGTTAGGAGAATAAGCATTGCGCATTGCGCATTGTAACGTATGCAACGTTCGGAGAGTAAGCAAAGCAATGCGAAAGATTTCAGATGTGTGCGTTATTTTCATATTTTAGGGGTATTAGAATAGAAATAGAACATCGTTTACGGTGAATTATCTATAATATATCACGGTTTGTCGTTCAACTGTAAACAATAATTTCACACGCCCTTCGGCCCCGTGAAATTATTGTTTACAATTTAACTCCAAACCGTGATATATTAAACGATAATTCATAGTAAACGATGTTCTATTTCTTAATTAATAAAAGTAGATATAACAATTGAACAGGAAACGTAGCATTCAAGGACGACAGTCAACCACAAACACACAATGAAACAAAGAACAACTGTATATAAAGATGAACAAAAGGGAAGATAAGACATCACAAACCCACAAGGGTTGACAATAAGGCTACCGCCTTGGAACGGTCAGAGGCAAAAAAGGCCGCTGGGGGTTGAAACTGCAAATAAATAATGCCAAGAAGAATGCCTTTTAAGGTTGTTCAGATTGGGTCAAAGCAACTTTTACGTTGGACGTCGTGACTTAAGTAGTCTAAACTTTAAACCACACGTCTTCTTTTCCATAATCGCCGAACAAATGTTATGATGACAGTTGTTTATTATAAATAATGTCTTTATCATAGACAGTCTAAGTTGTCCTAAAGACGTCCACACTTTTAAAATATCCACGACCCGGAAGTCCTCCATTTTGTATATATTATCCAGATGGATTTGCGTGAATACATTAACTTTTCAAGATAGTTTGTTCAAACATAATCATCTTTTCTAAATACGTTCATAGGTTCATTCAATTCGATATATAGAGTCAATGTGGATCCTATTTTGAAGGTCCCAATGGCATTACCAAATGTAGCTGCCAGTAGGAGAAAAACTCACCAATGTGAACAGGGAACTAAATAACATGGTTTTGTATCTTATGGGGTTTATTTCCAGTGTTATCTTTACCTCCATTATTATTATGGTTTACTCATCACCGCGGATTTCCCTTCCCAACCCGCTTTGACGTATGAAACAGGGTGTAAATAAACACTGAAAATGTGATCCCTTGGATGCAACAAACAGAAACAAAAGATAAAAGTTGCCGACTCGGTTTTATACAGAATGTTAATCAACGCTAATGTAAAGTGCAAAACCTGTCACGCCTCCTAGCACCGGCTTATTCTACTTTAAAGCCATAACTTTTGGGCTTGATGATCCCAAAGGACCAGTAATAACACTACTGAGCGCCGGCTTAAGCGATATTCTACTTTAAAGCCATAACTTTTGGGCTTGATGATCCCAAAGGACCAGTAAGTATTAACAATACTGAGCGCCGGCTTAAGCGATATTCTACTTTAAAACCATAATACATTCATATATGTATGCAATGTGAATTTGTATGACCGTAATTCACTGTTGAAATCTTACTTTTAACTCATATCAAAATACAGTCTTACAAACACTCCATGCAAACAAATATAAGCTCAATGATTGACAGAGATATTTATGCTGTTAATCTCAGAGGGACAGGTTTATATCGATAGACATGGTATTTTTCGGTTTTAGAGCTAGCTTAGGTTTGCTGGCACACAGTTGAAACAGGGTCTTTTGTTGGCGCCCCACATGTCACAGTGTTTCACCTCTGAGTCAAAACAGGGTCTTTTGCTGGCACCCCACATGTCACAATGTCTCACCTCCTAGTCGAAACAGCGTATTTTTCCGGCGCCCCACATGTCAAGGTGTCTCACCTCCCATAATGAAAAAGGACACTGACAGAGGAATATTGTTCAGTTTAACATATGTATGTCCTATGAACAACCAACATAATGTAAAAGTCAACGACTTAGTGTTTCCATTTTAAAACAATTATGGACGAAATACATGTTTACAGTAATGGAAAATCCATTAAAAATTACACAAATATTTGGCACAACTATGGATAACTCACCCCCCTAGTCAATGTTACCCTGTCAACAATTTAACAATCTGTTTTACCGTTGTACCTACTACTTATCTTAAATCTCACAAAATCTCGTAGTGAACAATCTGTGTATTTAAGCCTTATCATTCTAAATACGTCTACTACTTAGTACTACATACTTACTAACTATTTTTGGAGATAAGTAAGTGTCCTGCTGTGTGCTCTCAACTTTTACTAGTGGTGTATTCAGACAAATTGTCTTGAATTACAGTAATCGGGAATGGCACTGTGCGCCTAATTGCTGTTTTAAGTCTCCCAAATATATGTTTTCGGTGGATGTCTGTTAAACACGTTTGAAGGTTACTGCATCTCCATGGGGGCTTCTCAAGACTCAAAGTTGACGACGTTTCCTTATTTTATGGCGGAAGTCCATTTGACAAGGTGTTGATTGTAATGTCATCATTTCTAGTGAATGGGACATTCCGTTTTGAAAATCAGACGCACTGGTTTGAAAGGGTGCAAGACGAACTACTTCAAATAAATGAAACAACATCATACAGTCAGTAACGAAATGTGTAGGTAACTACGTCAGTGAATAGTGTATTAAAGTAAGATGTGCAAAACAAACACTTTACCTCCGACCCAACACCTGTATCAGTCATCTATACAGAAACAAATACAACATAATGTGAAATGAACAGTGCATGACACTGTGAAAAGCAGTACCAGTTAACTCAAGAAAAATAAGATAAGATTATCGAAGATGGAGAATGAATTACTTAATAGTGTACTATACGATTATCGAAGACAGCAATGATTATCACAACCTGACATCTATAGTTTTGATTAGTACGTGATTTACAAACTTCGTAAGATCCTTGATAATTAGCATCTACATAAAGTTAACTATATATTAAACTTACTAAAAACTTTATCAAAAGAGGTTATGGTACTATCGTTTCTGAACATACTTCCTGTTTAGTAGTTGCCAATTTACAGTTCGTCATTTCATAGTTCGTTTTCATCTGTTCGTTCGATGAGCGGATGTATTGAGACTATATTATGTCGTCTGCCTGAAATCCCCAAAGGCCTATTGCGTTGATGTTTGTCTTAAATCTGGATTTGTCATACCCTTAATGGTGTTTTCTCTTCTTCCAAGTCATTGAGTATTTATTTTGTGGCTTTCTAGTATTTTGTTTTATAGATGATCATGTATGTGTCATCCTTATATTACCTATCAATATTGCCTCGTTTGTTAGAGAATATAACATGGCGCGGATTTCGTTAATTACGATGTAGATTTTTATCGTCAGTATGTTCAGAAGGAGGTTTGGTCCGCACTAGAACCTGGTTTAAACAACCAGACGCCTATTTGCCACTGACCTTTCCAAAGCGGTAGCCCTATTGTCAACCCGTTGACTGTGTTCTGTGAAAGTTGCAGTTCCTGTTCGACTTGATGAACAGTCTCAATAAAACCGAGTCTGCTGATTTATTCTCTTATCACCTTTATCAGTATTTATTAACATTCACACTAGCGTTCGTTTACCGCAGCGTGGCGGCTGTAAAAAGTCTCCCCGTGGTACGAATCAGTAGTGTTATAGTGGGCGTGAGAGGTGTTGCTTCTTTCATTACTTCTCATGAACAGACTCAATAAAACCGAGTCTGCTGCTTTATTCTCTTAATTGTGTTTGTTGCTCCCAAAGGATCACCTTTATCAGTATTTAGTGTATACCTACTGTTACTAATGTTACAACAGCTTGCCTCATACATTGTCGATTGCTTAGATTTCTGATTTTTTTCGTAGAATACACGAACCACAACGTTTATTATGTTTGTATTCGTTATCATTCTTTCTGACCTATAAATGTCAAATGCGTAACACCAGTCGTTAGCATTTTATTTTAATTGGGTATACCATGATTTCTGTTAATATGTTAATATACAGAACACTTAGAAATCGTACAGTAACACCAATCATAACAATCAATTCATCATTCCTTAAAGCTTTGGTATTAACGTTCATGTAAATACTGCATTTTATCATTTTCAAATGTCAACATCTTCTCTATTATCAATCCGAATTGTAAACCTTTCTATAACTGGTGGTGGTTTTGTTAAAGCCTCTTTGATGAAATGTTTTGTTTCCATGGTATACAACATGCATATATAAATAGTACAAAGTTAATAGGATTGGAAGGAATGAAAGCAATCTTATAACGTTCCTCTCCTTGGTATTTAACAAATGCAATTGATGTTGAAATGGCTACATTTTTACTTATCTTATTTCGCGTAAAATGAAAAAAGTAAAAACTCGATACAAACAGGTCCTAGACAAAAGAAAAGATAAGAAATGGAGAAAAACAACAATATGGAACTCTTGGGTGACGAAGTGGAGAAGGGTAGAGAATGTTTTATAGTTGACAACAAGCTGACATTTAGTTAAAATTTAAGAAAAAAAGTTCGTTTCGTAATGCAACAATACACGAACGCCTTGGGAAATCCAGAAAATCAAGTTTGTAAGTTAAAACGACTGAAGGCAAACTGTAAGGATAATGAATGTCAATCAAAACGGGCATTACGGGCACATGCAACTGATTGCTGCATGTTCGATCCAATTTAATTACTACTTAAGAAATAGTGTAGTCTAAAACTCGCCATTTGTGTCGCAATAATCGTAAATAGTAATCCAAATGGGTCTGTAAAGCTAGGAGAAGTACTGTTTTTGTAATACAAATACGTTTATTGAACAAAACGTTTAGATTATAACGAAACTGAAAAACACAATTTTATTATTATTTTAAAATGTTAGACAATAATGGGTAATAATTCCTTATTGCAACAATTAATGAAATCAAATATCCAATTTACTAAGCAGGAAATGACAAACAATATTCAGTTTATCCAGTTTTAAAACATTGCAAAGTATTGATTAAATCCAGCTCACCTCTAGTCTCTTAAAGGTTATTAACAGACCTGCATATTACGTTAAGCGGAGCAGATCTGACTTGTGTTTGTTTTAATTGCTTGAATCAGTTGTGACAAAATAGCTGGTGTTTGTATGGAAGTGTGTTCAGTCATATGGGACCATTTTGTCTTAGGAGGTGCGACCGGTTTTATAAAACGCTCGAAAATATCAGAACTAATAGCACAGCGACAAATATGCGACACTGCTTGTTCAGTAGAGAGTTTTCATACGAAAACAGGATACTATTAAACCTAATAGTAGTGCGCCAAATATTCGGCACTGCTATCTCAGTAGAGAGCTTTCATACAAACACCCGATAAAGTTAGAACTAATAGCAGAGCTCCAAATATGCGGCACTGCTATCTCAGCACAGAGGTTTTATACAAACTTCCGATAATATTAGAATATTCGGCACTGCTAGCTCAGTAGAGAGCTTTCATACGAACACCCGATAATATTAAAGCTAATAGTAGTGCGCCGAACATTCCGCACTGCTATCTCAGTAGAGAGTTTTCATACGAACGCCCGATAATATTAAAACTATAGAAGTGCACCAAATATTCGGCACTGCTAGAGCAGTAGATAGCTTTCACTTCACATTTACTGCTTTAAAGTTCAAACACAACCCACCCGCCCTACCAACACCCATCCCGCCTAGCAAGATTTACAAAATAACTGATATTAAAATTAAAACGTCTAATATAGATATAAAAATCGAACAGGAAACAAATATTTACATTGTCCACTATGATATAGAAATAAAGTTTAAATTTTATGTAGTGTCATTGATTTGCACAACATGTTCAAGGGTCTTTTCATACTTACTACAAGGTTCTAGAAGGATGCCCTCAAACCTCTACAGACCTATGACGAGTGACACTTTCTTTCTTTCTGTTTCTTTCTTTTTTTATCTTCTTTTTTGCTCTTTCTGCATTATCAGTCAAAACAATGTTTTACTCTCCATTACATTATTGTTTATTGCCAAAATGCTACTTGTCCAATCTTATTACTCACATTTCTTCTTAGTATATATTTTCATTGACTTTCAGCATACCATTATCCGCAATTGTTCACCGGTACTCGCAGTAATGGTTCCATATTACCCGCAATTGTTCTCCATTACACGTAACGGTTCTGCAATACCCACAGTTGTCCTTATGCAACATCAATCATTACTATTGTATAGTGCCCCAAACCACTATTGCTCTTGTAAACCCCCATTGGAATCTCTATATTTCTACAACGCCCAACATTTTGCTGTGTTATAGACGTTTATACATCTGACATTTTTTTTAAATTCTCCAAAATTCATATATTAAATTGATCCATTAATAAAATATTTAAAAGCCAAGCAATAAAGACAGACATTTGTACCAAATGTCTGTTTTTCAGGAGAATCAAGAGAGTAATTATGTCACAAATATAACTATAAGTGCAGTCTATTATGGGTCTGTACATTTCCAGGGTAAACATAATCATCATTATTATCCCATTATGTTAACCAATTGAACTGGACTTGCCAACTGTACTTAAAGCAAAATATACATAGACTGTTAACGTCATCATAACATATCCCGTCACGTGACATTATGAGAAAAGAGCAAATAACATTCACTAATTACATAAGCATCGGCAACATCACTAGTGACGATGTAGTACCAAATTTAATGTCTTTTTTGCTAATTCAAGCATTCTGTCCTTAACATTCATACTCGAAACGAAATAGCCGCGAGTATCAACCATGCTGCAATTGTTAATGCATTCTTCCTAGCATATGTTTTAAAGATTCTTTTATATTTGACAATCGTTAAAGACATTTAAGGTTTAACTAGTATCCTATTTAGTCGTATTTCATATAAGTGTTGTTGATACGTGCACAATGAAACATAAAAAATACAGTAAATGGTAACATGCACCTTATATAACTATACATACTGAAAAAGATATCACTTAGAAGCCACGAATATAAATTAAATGGACAAGTGGCAGACTAAGTTTAAACGGATGTCATATGATGATTTAAGGTTCTTATAAGTCCTGGGTGTGTGATCGAAGTACACTTTATTTGAATTATACTCCTATTTATTGTATACTTTCATATTGTCCCGTTTAGTTTGCATTGAGCTATTGTTTATATTTACATTGATATTGCACCGGAACTTTCTTTTTCTCGTGCTTGCTAAGAGCCGCGATATAGAAATAAAAAACTACTTTCAAATAAAATAACAGAATCCTTCCTATAGTGTCAACAAAAAAATACGTGTTTTTTTTTCAACCTTCTATGGCAGAAATTGATAAAATATATGGAATGGTCACTCACCCACTGTTTTTAACGTTATCGAATGGTTAACAAACTTTAGAAAATCGCTTGATGTTTTTAATGACGTCATCCGATTTTCGACGTCATTTTCGCGCAAAATAATCATCCACACAAAATGAAACTGAATGACAAGATAGGAATTCCATCAAAAGCGATAAAAATAACACAAATACAATGAAAAGTAATAGTCATACAATTAACATTGATCGAAGACAATATGAAAGTATACAATAAAAAGGTTATTGAATTTGTATGGCTAAATATTACTTGGAACGAGTTGTTTTGGCAAAGGACGACGAGCTTGCGAGTCGTCCTGCGCCAAAACAACGAGTTCCAAGTAATATTTAGCCATACAAATTCAATAACCTATAGTATCACTGTCAGTTATGTAACTTTATTTTGAAATATGTATGTATTAACGTCTTATTGTAGCATGGTCGCTGACATTTCCTTTGCATTTACACAGTTGTAAATATTTAATTGAAAATAATACCTGTCTGAATGACTGGTGTACTGTAACTAATAGTTATCGAAAAGTATAATGTGACAGACAGGTAAAATGGACATGCTACGAAACAAATAGAGTATGGTATACCCATCTCGATGTTTAAATCAACCAACTCGATAAGACCATACTCTTTCTATTATTAAACGCTCGTTATCAACATCACCTTTGTTTTGTAATGTATCTATACAGTTGTTCTGTTTTAGTACATGTTCAAGAGACAACGTCCATTTAAACCTAAAAAAATAGTTGTTTAACTGGCTGCGTTATGTGGATTCTGACCTCTTGTTCGATTTGTGCATATCGATATGCTTGTACGTGTTTACTGGGGTCCGCCATTTCTCAGAATACGCTTTGCTCTTATTGTCTATATGACCACTGTGTTTGACCCCTCTGTATGATCCATATCTATGAACCTCTGTATGATTCCTGTACCCTTTGGTAATAAACTGACATGAGCATCTGAAGTAATTAACCCGTTTTCATCCACGTGTTGCCATGAAAGGATCCTACTCTCACAATCAATGGCGTTATTAATTACAATCAAGGGATGTTTCTGCGTTCAATATCCCTGATGTATTCTACAATGACCTTAATTTAAAATACATGGTCATCTATGTCTTATATTGCCTATTAATTATGCATTGTTTGTCGCCTGTTACTTTTTGTAATTTGTGTTCATTGTTTAACAACGAAAACGACTAATTTGGGGGACTGTGCATGCATACAGTGTGTGGGACTGATTCCTGATGGGAACATCTATGTTGAGTAATGATACAGCCTATTTTTGTTAGTTCAGAAGGCATCAGTAGCCCAGGCTATAGAATGGTAGACTCTGAATCGTGATTTTACGGGATCGTGTCTCATCTGTGCAACTGTTTTAGTATGGGTGTAAGAGACGTTGTCTCGTCAAGCAATCCGATTTATAGGAGTGTATCTTTTCTGCACGTGAAATAAATATTCAATAGAAGAAGCAGAGCAATGTTTAGAGCCATTACATTGCAGTGTTCTTGTCCCATGTTTGTCACCTGTAACAAAACAAGGAGAAGATATTTGCTTTCAATGGTTTGTATATTCATATATACATGAGCATCGTTGTTATTATTATATAGCCAATGCTAATGCTGCTTTGTTTGTTAGGAAATTGCCGCCATTCCAGTGTATTGACATTAGGGATGGAGAGTGGCTTGGAGCTCCCAAGAACACGAAATTAAAACCCCACTGGCATGTTTGCCACCGACCGATACCCCTATTACCAACACGTTTATGCTTGTGACGTATCACTCTTCTTTTCAAAAATGTATTTGTTTGTTGAAAACGCGTTTTAACTTTGACGCTAGGCAGACAATTTCTCGGGAGTGTACACATACAATCGATTCAAACTGACAAGTAGGCAGAAATGTCAACAAATTCCAAATCGGTAACTCTGTCTTCACCACTATTTATGTCATGTATTGTCCTATAGTGTCCTGTCAATTGACTATTTGATTTGCTCATTTGAATTTGATTTTGTTTGTTATACGGTGGCATTACGTTGGGATGCAGTAAGTTCTATACGACCACTGTTCTCATTGATAGGTAGCGGCATTCTGTGTATGCTTCTCATTCGGCTTTTGCGTCAGTTTTTATTAGAATATTATATACAAATATCAATAAATTATTTTAAAATTTGTTTTGAAGAGTTTTGTAGGTTTCTCTGCAGCCAGAAGGCGTCTATATCCCGAGGGTGCAGACCTGTGTCTTCCTTCACTGCAAGACTGTCGTTATATGTATTATCATGCTAGATGTTCTAGCTACAGTTAGAAAAATAAATAATTGTAGAAATAATTTTATTCAATGACATTATAGTTATATTTTTAATACAATGCATTTTGCCTTTTGACATTGTCTATTGAGAGATTTTAATGCGTATAGCAGATTTGTATATACGCTCCAACCATAGTAATGGTAACAGTTGATTAAAACACTATTAAAACAATATATACACCATTGATAATGTTATAATAACCATGGAAATAGACAAATATTGACCTGCCCAACACACATCAAGAATATTAGCAAAACACAAGAATACGTGGTTCAACTTGATAAAAGCTGTTACAATCAATCAAACAAGCCGCCTACTTGAGTCTGCTCACGAGTAGCCAGTAACGCCAGCAAGCAATCAGACGTCTGGCTCACTAAGACGTTATTTAATGGCGCTAACATAAAAGACGCCGTCTAATCGTAGTACAAGACAGGAAATTGCAAATAATTTGAATTGATTCTCCAAATTACACATAGACTGTCATACTGGTTTACTAATTCTCAAATCTTTATAATAATTGTTTCTAGAGACTAAATGCATTACCGTATATGTTAAAATAATGTTGGATAGTAGTAAAGGGAATCACAGACCTAATAACACATAGATTGGACACTACGAAAATTGTCTAAATTTCACGTGGCACAGTGCGAAAATTTCACAAAAGAAACTTTAAACACACATATTATGAAGAGTTTTATAGATACAAGTTTCATTCATGCCAAATACCATCACAAATCTAATTTTCTTTCCAATGATAGTATTTTTCTTTCTCTTACATTTAGAGCAAAAAAGGAGTTTGACAGAAACTTTGACTATGTCAAAACCTTGACTTTTAAGAGAAAAGCGAAAAGTGATGATATTTTTAACTTTAAACATCTTTTTATACAATTTTTTACTTTCAAAATAAACATAAATTATTATAATACCATTTTGTTATTCACTATGAATCGTTTGAATGTATTCTCATCAAAATCAGTGAATAATTGAGAGAGGAGATAGAAGGAAAAGTTAAGGTGCCACGTGATATTTTGTTTACTTCATTGGTTAAGATAGGAAGTTTCCTATCTGTTTATTAATATGTCTGTGAGGGAATGTAGCAGTGAAATGGAACAAGCTTATTTATGAGAGTTCTGGAAACAAATTGAACAAAATGGTGAAAAAATCAAAATAATGATATTAAACAAAAAAATATATATTTGAGCTTTATTATTGGATGCCGCCATTTAGAGGAATATAGCGTCATAATTCTAGATTGCCAGATTTGGCAGATTGATAAATATCAATTAAAACGAAGGAATTAACTGAAAATTAATGCAGAATCCTTAAATAATCTTTACGTATATTATTACGTATTAGTCATGTTAGTATACCTTTTTCATAAGCTAATGCGATTTTCTTTCCTATAAATGAGTAATTTATGATATTTAGATGTGTTCCATATATGGTAATTAGGACTGTGAGGTCATTGTTCTCAAAAGGGCGATTTCTTTGAACAAACTTTACATAGTCATATCTTCTTCGATAAATATCCGATTTTGATAATTGTTTCAGCATTTTCCGAGTTTTTCAGAACTTTTGACCTCTTTTATCCGTCCGTAACTTTACATATATTATTTCTTATGGATCTTTGGTACGATTTCATTTCGTATCTATAAGAACGACTAATTGGCCCTTATTTCGCTTTGCACAGAATGGTATTACTTTCTAAATTGCATATATGAGTCTATTATTAAAAACACTTAAAATGAATCGTTCACCTCTTCTGTTGTCATCAATATAAATTCCACAAAATAACTCTTCATTTCTTATAACTAAACAATATGTACGCCGTACACCTTTAAATTTTCGTTCGGCAACCTTCTAATAGTTTTAACAGCACAGTTACATGCCCTTTAAATGGACTAGATTGACACTGGAAGAATTATGGACATAAATTCAAAAACGAATTAATCCATCATCATTTCGGTTACATTACACCAAACCTGCTACTTTATCTGTGTGTTCTCTATCTGTGTGTTTGTTACTTCCAGTGTATCCACTTTTCAGTATTTATTTACATTCAATATGCATACGCACTAAACTGGATCACATGATCTGCGCGATTTAATTACGCTAATGGCGTAGTTTGTTCTGAAAAATTAGATGGCTGTTGTTTTTTTGTGTTGCATGATCAACTTGCATCATTAATAATTATATGTATGATACTATAAGGCTATTATAAAATAAATTTGATCGAAGTACACTTTATTTGAATTAACATGTACACATGTAAGCTATATGAACCTCGTTTAAATTTATATTAATGTTTTAGCAACGAAAAAAACAACAGTCGAGTCGTCGAGTTTTCGATATCAAGCATGTTTGTTAACACTAACTAATCCGAAGGCTGCACGCGGCTTAATTTAATGTATATATGCCCTTTTAATATGACGCCGTAGCACATAATGAGGGTTTGCAATTGTGTATTTGGATTGACAATGATCACTAGTATCACCTCCTTTAAGAAGTAATATAAATATACTGTAAGGAACATAAATTGTCCCATCAGAAGATTAATTCGCAACGTTTATATATATACATAATTTTAGGAATGGTAAATAGTCACTGTCAATTTTAGAGCATAGGCTCGACCGCTGGTAGAGTTATGAAATGTAACATGAAGTGTATTTAACACAAACATACAGCAACATTTAGAGTTGTTCGCATAGTACTAGGTTTGCAATACTTGACTTTTAACGTCTTCAATGGCTCACTATTGATCAAAGAATGTAACTCCAAAATACAAAAATGAATGTGTAGGGTTTCCCAGAACTGATTTCCAATGTATTGCATATCCAAGTTAGCGCTAAGTGCACTGCTTCTTTTTATCAACTTTCATTAGAGGTTCTTTCAGACAAGCTCACATAACAAGAATTGAGAATGTCAAAGAGGCGCCTAATTGTTGTTTACAGTTTTCCAAAAATCGTCAAATACAATATATGTTTTCGTTGATGTCTGTTTAGCACTTCGGAAGAGTACGCATCTCAGGGGGCGTCTCAAGCTGGAATTAGGCAGTTTTGTAATTACAGAGCTGTTTGGCTGTTTTGGTCTTCTGTTTAGTCTTTTTAAACCGAATGTAAGCTTGTTGTAGAGTATTTGTTTTGAGTGTTAGACAACATGCTTTGCATGCTAGACAACATGCATCAAATAACACGGGTTTTAAGTTTAAATATTTCTTTGTTTCGCTCCTTCATTTTTTCAATATTTTCATCTCATTTTGAGTGTGGAGAATCATGATATTACTATTTGTCATTGATATCATTCATATTCTCACTTAGAAGTAAAACAGATATTGATTTAGAATTTTAATTGAAGTGCGTTTTATTGGCCCCAAATGCTTTTTTATATATTACAGTAGCATTGCATGAGCAGTGTGGCGGCGGTAAAACGTCTCCCCATTCTTGCAATCAGAACCGTTATTCATTCCATATTAGGAGATCGCTGAGCCCGATATGTATATGCCTATGTCGGTGTTACATTCTCAAAAATGTTGTTTTCTTTCTTAAATTTCGAACAGGAAGTTTCATTATTCTAGCCTTTAAAGGCTTTGAGTATTGTTTAATCACCCTTAAGATATGTTGCCTCCTTTTTAATTTAGTAGTTTGTCTGTTACTTGCGATACTCAGCCGTCATAACCTCTACTCCCAAATAAATTATATTTTGTTGATTTTGCCCATTGTTTTCTCGTTTAGATAAAAGCATTTTTGTTAGAAACTGGGTCCATACTGGTCATGAGCTGGTAAGACAATAGCACATTTAAGGTTCCTTGTTAACGGTAGCTAGCATTTTTCGCTACCGTTCACGAACAGTCTCAAACCGAGACTGCATTATTTTTCATATATACTCGTATATCGTGTTTGGAGACATCCAAATTTCTTCTTTGATACTCCTTTTCTGCCATTGAATCGTTGCCAACCCGTTTATGTTAATGATGTCATTACATATCATTTAGTAGAAAATAGAGCAATTCAAAAACTGTTTAAGACAAATATTATAAACTCTTAACTTATTATCACGACTGATGTATTATTAAATAATTTAAGTGGTATTATTTGCGTTAAAATTAAAACTATACAACAATTTATTCAGCATATGAATGAATTGTTATAAGACAAGTCAGTGATAAGAACATAAGAAAACGTTTCATTATTTTCTTATCATAATTAATATATTGAAATCACCTGGGTATTTATAAAATAAAGTAAACAAAAATAAACAACACTTTTATCTTTGTTGAACATACGAATAGATCAAACACTTAATCACAATATATGTTCTTATGTGAAATTCCACCTTCTATTAAAACATGAATATTTATGTTTTCATTATTCCTTTGTCCTAATTGATGTATTATATTAGACGTTATACATGCTGTTTGTTAATCCTGCTGCAATATAGTAATATGAGTACGATAGTCTAAAGTTATGGCATTTAAATGTATTGTGTTGTGGCTTTAAGGTAAAATACCCCTTAAGTCGGTGCTAGTGAGCATGAAAGGTGTTGCTCAATAAAAGTAGATATAAAAATCGAACAGGAATAGTTGCATTCAAGGACGACAGTCAACCACAAACACACACAGAAACAAAGAACAACTTTAAAGATGAATAAATTTCCAAAATAGACATCCCATATACAAAATGGTTGACAATAAGACTACCGCATTGGAACGGTTAATGGCAAAAATGGCCGCTGGGGCTTTAAACCAGGTTCTAGGGTGCACCAAAGAAAGATACAAATATCGAACAGGGAAAGCAGCATTCAAGGACGACAGTCAACCACAAAACAAACAAACTAATACCCTATCGTCATCCCAATAAACGGGACAGTGTAAATAAAGATATCCCCGCGAGCTTATACTCTCTAACAAAGCAGCATTACTAGGCAATATAAGTAAAACACATACATGATAATGTATATATATAATATAACGAAGCCTAGAAATCCACAAAGTAAGTACTCAATGACTTGGCAGAAGCCAGAGCAGTGAAAGAACAAACCATTCAGGGTACGACAAGACAAGATTAAAGAGAAACAAAAAACGGCACAGTCCTATAAAGATTATTTAGGTAAACTTCATCAAAGGTCCACAATCTGTCCGGTCATCGCACCGCGTCTGCTTCTTTTTTATTTTCATTATGCTTGTTGCTTCCACGGGATCGTTTTTCAGCATTTACTGAAATTCAAACTCAGTACTTACTGACATTCACACTCAGTACTTACTGACATTCACACTCAGTACTTATTGACATTCACACTCAGTACTAAGCCTTACTGATATTCACACTCTTTCAGTAATTACTGACATTCACACTCTTTCAGTACTAACCGACATTCACACTCTTTCAGAACTTACTAACAGTCACACTCTTTCAATACTTACTGACGGTCACACTATTTCAGTACTTACTGACATCCACACGTGCGTTTGTTTAGTTTAATGCTGTGTTGCGGCTGTACAAAAGTCGCCCCGACTACAAACCAGTAGTGTTATTACTTACTGGTCATTTGGGATCATCAAGTCCAATTTTTGCAGCTTTAAATTAGAATTTCGCTTAAGCCGGTGCTAGCAGGCGTAAGAGGTGTTGCATATTATACTACGTGAAAGTGTCATTAACAAACTCAATAAAACGAGTCTGCTACTGTTCTCTCTTGATTGTGTGTGTGTTGCTTCCACGGGATCCCCTTTTCAGTAGTTATTCTAATTTATCAAACAGATATGCACTTGTGTGCCTAATAAAGTGGTGACCTAATACATTTTGCTTTATTAGACACTGACTAATAAAGCAAAATCAATGCGGAATCCTTAAGTGTTCATTGTACGTAACGTTATCTGACGTCACGTAACGTTACCCGACGTCATAAAACAAGAAAACATCATGGCGGCGTCCTTGACAAGAGTAATATACTATGCAATAGGTAATAATAGTAAATCATACAGAAAATGAGGATACTCTACATGATAGATAGAATAACATGAATAAGGCACTACCTCATAACGAGCTAAACTCATTAAAAAACACTGGAATACAAATGAAAACAATCATCAGCACATTATGGTTATTATTGCCACCACAATGAGAGGTGAAGAATACAAAATAATCCTGAAATCCTACTCTTACTGGCATAAAGATTGTAATTCTTATTTAACATGCAGACAGGATAGCCTTTGGTAGTTTGGACCTTATATTTACCATCCCCATCAGACGAACAAAGTCAAGGGAAAATGTCTTGCGCAAGATGCTTGACCTTAAACTTAAGTGATGTTCACGCACTGTTAATGATATTGTAACAGTTTCTTCACATAGTCTATTGAAAACACGTCTATAAGCAAATTAGGTTACGTCTCATTAATTCAAGAGCAAATTACGATCTATGAAGATCCCAGCTCTTTACTGTGTAGAGGAAGAAGAGGTTTAGGAGTATGACTGGACATGAAAACTGCATGACCTTGAACAAAGGACCCCCGAAATATATTTGCTCCTTACCACATGGACTGGACAAGACAATTTTTCTTAAGAGCAATGGAAATAAAAGTTAAATATATTTTGTTTGTTTGGCGTGTAACGTCATTTTCCAGCACATTTCCGGCTATGTATGACGGGGTCAACTTTTTTTAGTGGTGGAAGCAGACCACTCATTTATTTCTGGGTACAACATGTAAGACAAATCCTGTATACTTCCACTCATCCATAACAATCAAAACTTACAAGTCGAGCTCCCAGTGGGATTCGAACCTGCAGCGTTGAGATGGTTTCCATTGCAGCGTCTTTACCCTTTCAACCACGGTTGCGCCACAAAATATCAAATCATGTCTGGGTAACGTATTTGAACTCACTCACTCGCTTCTCACCAATGTCGCTAGACGAATGCAGCTCGGGTTTGATTCCCCGTTTCTGCATTGTTTGCGAAAAAGGTAGCCTTTTTTGTATATAAAATATGAGGTTATTTTGTACTATTTTGAGACGGTGTTAATCCGACTGATTCTTGACTAAGTAGCTTGTATGTTTTGTTTTTGTTTTCAGCGATAATATAACTCTACTTTGCAATGATCTCTTTTGGGATGTCATAACTTAATATCAATTACTAAATAACTGATCGTTGGCCACAATTGATTGTTTGGTACATCACTTATTCCCACTCTTGTATCCATCAACAACAGATAACTGCGCCTCGTTCATGGTACATCCAGTCCTTTTTAGTCTGGTTGCAAGTTCAAGCCATCCGTTGCAGGTTATTAATGCTGAGTTCTACATAAAGAAGAACGCAGTCATAAACAACCACAAACAATGGAAGACTGACGTATACTATATTCTTTTCTCGGACATTCTTGAACATTCAGGACATCTAAGGGTGCAGCTTAATTAGGGCAGAAGTGGCACTGAAAAATAGATATTAAAAACAACAACAAAAACCCCACATATTTTTAAAACACAGTTTTATAACCGATTTAGTAAACGTTATTGATAACATGTGTCTAAAACGTCTTAATTTCTGAAACGGCTGTAACTAAGCATGGTAGACATTCAATTTAGAGATTTTACTTGCACCACTGAGAGTTTCAATGTGCCCATGGGAAAGACGTTTAATTTCTTAGCTTTGTTTTTTGACGTGGACATAAACTGTTTGAATGGTGTGTTACATTTACATCATTTTAGCACACGTTAGGCTATATATGACGTGTCTAATTTTTTTTGTGGTATAGGCAGACCTATTTTTTCTTGGGTAGAACCAGTACTGTATACCTCCAGCCGTCCGTGATTATCGACACTTACTCACTTGACAAGTCAAGCTTACAAACTCGTAGCTGTGAGAGGCGAGAAAGTTTTAGACGCAGCCTCTTTACTATCCCGGCCAAGGATGCGTCGGACATAAAGTGGACAGTCCCGTGCATTGAAGGTTATATGATTCCTATATATCCTTCTCCTCTGTCTGGGACGGCCCTAACGCCATTGAAAAATATATGTTCAAGAATATACTGCTTAACACTGCAAAAAGGAAAATATTTCCTTGCAGAGGGATGTTAACAAGCATGTACTGGAGTTAGGCGTATGAAAGACTAGATGAATTCATTGACGAATTGATTTGCGAATGTCGTCATTTTTTAAGGTTTTAATTCAGTATTTCGATCTTTCGACATGCTATGCAAAACATTAGGCTAGTTTAAAGTATGTGAAGTCCGAGACACTTCTCGCTAACTTTATAAATGAATGGCCACCCTTTTTGTAGTATTATAAATTAACAAATTTAACCCTTAAATATCATGAATATGAACATTTCTTGATAGTCCCGGAGAGAAACATATATTTAAAATCGCTACTAAGTTGTATGTAAAAGTAAGTATTATTTGCATGACGTAGATACTACTGTTACCACTGCGTGACTGCACGGGGAAATGAGGTAAATCTAAATTGTACAGTTGCACAACTATTGCCAGATAATTGATCAATACATTTACCTGTGGATTAAAAACGAAAAATGGCTCGGCTCTCAAGAAAATGAAGAATGGCTCGGCAGGGCCTTGCCGTTCTTAGTTTTCCAAACCTCGTCTAATAAACTTGATAGTAAAAAGCACTGACATAATTTGCTCTATATAATACTATATAGTCTTGTTTACTGTGTATCAAGGAATAACAAGATAAGAGACCGACTTATTCACCGTTGAGCTATCTACCGTGAGACCCTTTTGTCACATTTTCGTTACTTTATGATCTCCTTATAAATAACACTTCCAGGGCTGATTTACCACGAATCAAGTAATGACACATTTATCACATATATTTCTTACTTAATGACGACTGAAAACCTACGCATAAATGGCCAATAGTGATTTTTCCCCAAACCTTATCTTCTTAACAACATTAAAAGGAAAGAAAACAAAAGAGTAAACGGTATATGTGGTCGTTCTGAGACGAAATCGTGAACGCGACGGATTAGAAGGTGGGCATTAAAGGACCAACTCTTTATCAACGGTCTGCACACAACATATTTAGAATTGTTGCTAATTGCAATTATGTCCGTTTATAGTAGAACTCCGCTAAAGACTATATTCAGAGAGTATGTAGCGTTGCAATTTGATTACTACTCACGACACAAGTCATTACAACTGAGTTGTTGTAAGGACATGTTTTATTGGGGTCAATCATTTCCCAGAAACGATTCCTCCTTTAGTCTGTGTAACCCCTCTACCTTTTCTCTAATAATTCGGCGAAATCAACTTGGTTAATCAGCAATTACACCCCTTTTCATCCACAGCCGCATGTGTAGTGTGGAGTTGATGAATGGTATCCACTAATTTAATGTGTTGTTATAGTAACTGGATGCTTCAACGTTCAGTATTCCCGAATGGTTGCGAATATTGTATTGGTATTAATATTATTGTCATTTTAGCTCCTTGGGGTTCTGGAGAAAAACAATAAAACAATTTAAAAAAAAAATATGATAATGGACCTTTGGAAACGGCCGAGCACGACACATACGAAATATTGCAGTCTCGGTTTTATTGAGACTGTTTATGAGCGGTAGTAAAATATGATAGCTACCGCTCACCTACTAGTTGGGACTTTGCATGCATACTCGTTTAAAGCCAGTATATAAACGCTGATGTAAAAACGGAACTGGAAATGTAGAATTAACATGATTAAAGGACCGCAGTCAACCAAAAGCACATAGAGAAACCAACAATAACTACAAGAATGAATACAAGGCAATATATGTCATCACAAACATAAAAGGGTTGACAATAGCGCTTCCTCAATGGAACGGTAAACTGCATTTAGATTGTTCACGGTTATACGTGTGTGATATGGAGAGTTCATAATATGTTGCTCATTCTCTATATTACGTTTTTTTATTATCAAGTTTAGTACATTGCATTTTCTACACAAATGTGACTGCGATAGTCAGTTCATTGCATTTTCTACTTGTCATTGTTGGACTGCGGGCGTGTCGATTCTTACGGATGGCGGGAGGTATACAGTACTTATTTTACGTTGAAAAACGTGGGTGGCCTGCTTCCACCACGAATTCCACCGTCATATATAACTTAAAATGTGCCGAAATTACGTAAAACAGCAGTCAATCGACATTAAACATTTTAGACAGTACTGTAGACCCTAGAGCCTGGTTCAAACACCAAACGGCCTTGTTTGCCCCTGACAGTTCCGAGGCGGTAGCCCTATTTTCAACCCTTGTGTGTTTGTGATGTCTAATCTTGCCTTTTATTCATCTTTGTATATAGTAGTTCTTTGTTTCTTTATGTGTTTGTGGTTGACTGTTATCTTTGCGTGCTACTTTTCCTGTTCGATGCTTATATCTACTTTTACGGTTACCGGAATAATGATACATAATTGAAAGCCCCATGAACACAGCACAGACAAGATACTAAATAACATATAAGTAATGTATCCCATAGCTTTTCGTATGTAACTTTTCTTTTTCATATGGATAAAATACGAGTTTCAGCGTAGAATTACGCTGAAACTTTTGCTGGAAACGGCACTATTAGTGCTTCCATATAAATGTAATTCAAAACATCTGAGGTCACTTCTTTAACTTAATATTAGGTGGTTTCTAACCTTCAAACTGTAACCTTCAAATCTTATTTCTGATTATATGCATAACACTTCAATGGAAACAAAAGCTAAAAGAGGAAACTATATATATATAACTTATATAAAACGTAGGTAAGAACATTTGATTTAACTTAAAAAGTACATTTTCAAATACAATGAAAAATCTGGAAAAAAAAGTACTGTTCAGTTTTGAGTTTAATATACAATGCGAGTACAACTTACACAGAGTTGTAAATAACCAATCCCACTTAATTAATGTGATTTCTGCTTAACTGAGTAGTTTAACGTGAGTTTATTTTTGTAATTGTTAAAGTGTTAAAGTGTACATTACACCGGTCACACGTTTTAATTTGAAGCTAACGTCATCAATATTTCAAAATTCAAGCACGGTTTAATCTCCGTCCTTGTATCCGAACAAAAATTATCTTCATATATATATATATATATAGAGAGAGAGAGGATTTTACATGAGTGCTCATTTATTATTGAATTTTTTAAAAGAGTTGGCAAAATGATATAATGCGAGGCTCTTGCCGAGCATTAAGTCATTTTTGCTAAGGTTTTTAATAAATTCAATAATGAAAACGAATGTTAGATTCTATTTATCACATAACTTATAGCGTCACATTACGTCATAAAAAGTATATTAACGTGACGTACATGACGTCATTAACGTTATGTTATACCACTATTGGAATATTGAAAATATTGAATGGTGTTATTACACTCCTACACCGCATGTTATGTGATAAATATATGTATTCTTCAATATGATCTGCATCATTATAATCAAAAACGTTGTCTATATTACAAGAGCGTTCAGGAAAACATGGATAGATGTTTCATCAATACTATCTGCATTATAACTAAAAAAGAGCAGAACACATTAGCTTGTGTCAGAAGACTGTATGACTGAATGGCTTCCAATTATAAGCGCTTGCTAGTAATGGTATTGACAGGCCTTGTTACGTGTGGTATGCTCTCTGTTGGAATGGCGGTAATGGTTAGCATCAAACAGTCCATCGTACAGCATTCAAAGGTGCAAATGCAGTGGATTCAAAACTCTACTATGATACGCAGCCTAACATAACTAAACGACTTCATGTAACAAATCATGATAATCAGCCAACAATATTCTTATCTCGATGTTATATCTGACAGAAATATGATACTTATCAATATGATATAAATTTGAGTGGGAGTATAGCAGACATCTAAAGTAAGCAAATTACTCTGCTCGTGTTATGGCATTTTGTCTATAATGTACAGTTTTAACCCATGGTCACTAAAACAAATTTAGCATTTGTGTTTTGTGTTTGGTAACGTTTTGGCGCCATCTAATAGCAGTCAATTAGAACAGTAAAGATACTTGTGAGTATGGATTGCTTGTCCAAATTACAAATAAACGCAGCTATTTGCATACTGATAAATCTCACGATCTCCCCCAGTAACTGATAGTGACATTTATTCTATATTAGGATATTACATATATTTAAAAAGGTCCTATAACGAACATCATGTATTTACATGTTGACAGCATAGCTTACTCTATATAGATATAAAAATCGAACAGGAAAAGCAGCATTCAATGACGACAGTCAACCACACAGACACACAGAAAAAAAGAACAAATTTAAAGACGAATAAAAGGCCAAAAAAAAACTTCACAAACACAAAAGGGTTGACAATAGGGCTACCGCCTTGGAACGGTCAGTGGCAAAAAAGTCCGCTAGGGTACACCAAACCTCACACTTACCATACTGTAATCCCAATAAAACGAAACAGTGTAAGTAAAGACATCCAAGTCATGAGCTATTCTCTAACCACCAAGGCAGCATTAATAGGCAGTATAAGTAAAACACAAAAATGCTCGTGTATATATACATTTATGCCGGGATATTACATATTTTGTACATGTAAGCATGGTGAAGGTAACGTAGATAACATCTTATATTTACATGTTGATAACGTATTCCCGCAGTGACTGGCGGCGTAGTTTACTTTACGATATTACACATGTTTAAAGGTTCCATAAAACACATCACATATACTTGCATGTTGACAACGTTTTTCTCCAGTTACTGATGCGTTCTTTATTCTATGTAAGCTTAAGTTTAAAGGTTCCATAAAACACATCTCATACTGCAGTGTTGATAACTTTTCCCTCAGCTGGCTTGATCTATGTAAGGATATAACACATAGTTTTAAAGGTTAATTATTAATTGTCATACATGTACTACGCATATGTATAAAGGTTCTTTTAAGAACATCGCATATCCAAATGTCGATCACATTTCCTCGGTTACAGGTGTAGTTTACCGTATGTTTGGGTTTTGTTCTTTAAAGTATATATGTTATACTTTTGTCAAACACGTTTTTCATTCTAGTGATAAGCATTGTTAATATGTTGATCACGTTTGTCTCCAGTGACAGGCAGTTTACGATGTGTTGTTCTATACAGTACATATCTAAAGCGTTTGTTAATGACGTTTTGTTTTACAAAACTTACCGTAGATTTGTATATTGTTTCTGTAAGTACATCCTTAAAACGTGTGTTGACCAAAAGTTCCTTTTTGATTATTGGTTTCTCCATTGACAGGCGCAGTTTATCGTAGATTTGGATATTAAAACAGATTTGTCCCCTTTCTTGCTCGTTTTGTTGATTATGTGTTTGTTCTAGTGACAGATCACGTATTTGTTCTAGTGACAGATCACGTATTTGTTCTAGTGACAGACGTATTTTATCGTATATACTTATATTAAGGAAGACTATAAATTACAATCAGGCAGACGCATGTAAAGAACTGCATGGATTTTGGAAATAATGTCCTTGGGAATCGCTGATATTTCAAAACAATTGTCCTTGAAAATCATTGACAACAATAACAAAATGTTGAATGAGTGGTTTATTCAGCTTTATAACGGTGGTCCTTTGCCTATTTATAGGGTTGTAACACACATAAATCAACATATCAATATATATTTTAGTACAACGCAATAGTAATGACGACAAATGTTTGCATCTTTGCACAAGCAATCGTTTTATATCAACATTAAGACTAATTTCCACGTACTGACCAAATGAAACGCAGTTTGCATTAAAGACCTTTGATTCTGATGCACACACTCAATGACACACATATTGTTAAAATATACCATTGGTTCCTATGTACTGAGTCAATGGCACACAATTTGCTTTATATACATGTTATCATCATAAACTGTTTCAATGACTAATAGTTTGCTTTATATATATTTGATCCTCATGGACTGACTCAATGACAAACGGTTTGCTTTAAATACATTTGACTGTGATGCACTGACCAATTCACATACCGTTTACTAAATTTGATTGTAATGCACTTTGTTTTATATATCTTTGCTCATCATGCATTGCCTCATCATTTGATTGTTATGCATTGTTTGCATTGTTGCATAATATCTTTGTCAAAGTTTTAGTAATTCTTTTCCGTTTCCTTAAGCATTACATTTCACAAACCTTGGTCATATATATCATACATATATATATTCTGAAATATATGTATTACTGCATACGCATATTTGAAATACGACTTAATTAAATACAGTTGCCAGGCAACCAACGGTCATTTTTTACCAATAACAATTATCAGAAGTAGTTAGACTCAGCAGGAAAGTGTTTAATTTACTATTTTATTGTACAGTGCAGACAACCAAAGCCACGATGATTGATATTCCGGGTTTGTACTCTATTAACATTAACATTCTGAAATAGAGTCATTAGTATTGTTTACTGCAGAAAACCCTTGCCATAATAATTGATAGTCTGCACTTGTAAGGTATAAAACGCTGAAAGTCTGAACAACTGTCATTAGCGTTGTTCAAGGCAGACAATACAGACAAACCAAAAGTAACCACAGCACTCAAACGCAATGGCACCGTAGGTCCGCACTTTGTAACCAGCTAGATGAAATGAGATAATAAAACAGACAATGAACAGAAAAATACACAACACAATTAGTGGTCAAGCCAGGGTTATCGACACGGAACACTCACTACGGGTTAGTTAAATCGATTTTAGGGGTACACAACCTCACTGTTTTCCTGTCGTCAGCGCCCAAATTGGCAACGCAGTGTAGATAGAAAGAACATTGCATTAAAAGGAAATCTCTAACAATAACGTTAACTTCCAGAAAAGCCATGATGATTGATAATCCGGTAGTAAACACAAACTTTCTTGAACTACTGTCATGATTAGTATTGTCCTGTGTAGACAACCAAAGCCACAATAATTGATATCCGCGTGTGTACGATATTAAACAATAAACAATGAAATGCACAAATGCTGTCATATTTAAAAGGGTAGTGCAGATCTTGAAATGATGATATTTGCAATTGCAATGCAAATGCCAATTAGCGTTATGTATAAAGGCAATGCACATCGTATACAGGTGATATTTACAATAACAATACATATTTTAAGATTATTATAAATTATTTGCAATTGCAATGCCTGTATAAAACTAAATGAATGATGTGATTAACAAACTTTATAAGATCCTTGTTCATAATCACTAACATAACTTTTTATAAGACTTGTTCAACAGTTTATGAAAGGCGGTTATGACCCTATCTTTTTACAACATACTTCAACATGGTATATGCGTTGCCTGTGCCGTGTGGCGGCGGTAAAACGTCTGCACGTGATTGCAATCAGGACTGTTACTCATTCCGATCTTTGGAGATCGCTGAGCCTGATATTTACAGATATCGGTGGTACATTCTCAAATACTGTTGGTTTCCTACTTGAATTTCGAATAGGCGGTTCCACTACTTCAGCCATTACTGGTTCTGAGTAGTGTTTAATCCCCCTTAGGTTATGTTGCCTACTTTTTAATTATTTTTTTTGACTGTTGCCTGTGATACGCAGGCTTTTTAACATCTGCTACCAGCTAAATGCGCCCATTGTTTTCTCGTTTAGGGCAACGCGTTTTGTTAGAAACTGGGACCATACGCTGCTGGCCATGGAATGGTGTGAAAATACCACGTTGAAGGTTCCATGCGTACCATCTTCGGGATGGCTCAAATTTATGTACTATTGGCATTTTATATATTTGGTTCTGCTCAACTCGAGGGCTAGAGGGCGTGAAAGGTAGCATTTTTCACTACCGTTCATGAACTGCAATATTTTTTTAAAATATGAAAGGACGAATCATACCAAAGTTAGAAATATTAAATATGTAATGCATACTTGTAAAACGTGCATCTACTCGTATTTTGAAAAAAACACCTACTACCTGGCATGCATGATCACCTTTTCAGTATTTATAATATGCAATGTAATGCACCAAATTTAATGAAAATGTAGAATTGTGTCAACCCTAGTGACAGCCCTAACATGCCAAGTTTGAAACTATTTGTTCAGTAGCTGCTGCTTCAGTCCCTAGCCACTCAGCTTCAGATCATTGGTTTATAAGATCATAAAGTGTAAAGAACGTAAGTTATCTACACTAGATGCGAACTCCGAATGGTTGCTGATTAACTGCTCCATATCAGTCCTGGGAGAGTAGATAGATACAGGGGTCAGACGAGTTCATCGCATATATGAATGAACTAATTATGCATTGCCGTATACATGGTACCATGACAATGGAACATATGCATATCATTGACTCATAAACATCTTACAGAGCATATATATTCAAAGCATATCACCACTACATATGTGCAGGCCATCTTCGGGATGGATAACATTATGTGCTATTGAGTTTATGTATTGAGTTCTGCTCAACCCGGGGCTAGTGGGCGTGAGTGGTAGCAATCATATTTCACTACCGTTCATGAACAGTCTCAATCAAAACGAGACTACAATATTTCGTATGTATCGTGTTCGGCCGTTTCAAAGGTCCACGCTCATACTCTTTTTTATAGGTGCATCCAAAATGGAATAATATAATAATAGATGAATATCAATATTGTGTTATGAACATGACATTTGATAGCATTAAGTGTTTATTTGTATCTATACCTATGTTTTTAAGTACGACATGGTACATTACGACAGTTAAATAAAGTCACACGGGTCAATATTGTCCACACCCACCGTTACCCGATTTCATATAGATATATATTGGAAAATGTATATTTTTTTGAAAATGCCGGGTCAACAATTGAATTGAATTGAATTGGATTTTATAGTCGCACCAACAGCTAAGGTCATATGGCGACTTTCCAGCTTCCATTGGTGGAGGAAGACCCCATGTGCCCCTCCGGGCAATTTTCGTGCACGGGCGGGCACCTGGGTAGAACCACCGACGTTCCGCAAGCCAGCTGGATAGCTTCCTCACATAAAGATTCCTAGGCACCTGAGGGATCGATCCTACAGCGGCGAGGGGCAAGTGATTTGTTGACCCCCCCCCCCCCACCCCCCGGGTCAACAACATACATGTATAATGGAAGCAATATCAATCTTATTAACATGAGATCTATTTCGTGATTAGTTATCAAGTTGCCTAATTATACATACACCTGATTGATAAAAAACCCATCCCAGACCAGTGGATTTTTTGCACATATATGCAGAAATGAGATATAGGGTCCTATAGAAACCACAGCGTCCGAACGCAATGGCATCTTAGGTCCGCACTGTACTGCAAACAAGGACTTAATAATACAATTAAAGAGACAAAAACAAAAGAAAGGGTGGTGAAGACAGGGTTACCGACTTGGAACGGTCAGTAGGCAATAAGACCTACTGGTTAGCTTGAATCAATTTTATATGCGCACAATATGCGCCTAACCCTTTGGTTTTACAGCGCACAGCATGTTTAGTGATTGACCCCTCTGTAGTCAGTCATTACGCTTCACTTTTCACTGGTGCGATAACTGAATTACATCTTAGGACTCTATGATTGTACCTACTGAAACCCCAACTAAAGGAGGTGGGTGCATGAGCTTTCGTCCCTCGGGTTTTCTGGTCGTAACCTAGATTGGTTTTCTCATTAGCTGCAACTACTATGGTTGTTCAGTACGATTCTGGATACATCCTGAGATGTTTATTATTTTGTATGTGTTTCTTTAGTTAGTTTCTCTGGATGTGGACTTTATTGTTAGAGAATTCCTTTTGATGGGATGTAGTTTTGTTTACACTGTCTTGTCTATTTGGGCGTTGAAGACAGGATAATAACGAGGATTTTGCGCATATAAAATCGATTCAAGCTAACCAGTAGGCCTTATTGCCTACTGACCGTTCCAAGTCGGTAACCCTGTCTTCACCACCCTTTCTGTTGTTTTTTTGTCTCTTTCCTTGTATTATCAAATCCTTGTTTGCAGTACAGTGCGGACCTACGATGCAATAGCGTTCGGACGCTGTGGTTTATATAGGACCCTATATCTCACTTTAGATGAGCCGTTAAACAACATTCAGTTCGGTTGTTTCAATTTTCCGTTTAATATAATAAAAACTAGGTTAAATATGAATGAGGTTTGGTGACACTTAACAATGGTTTCAACCCTCGGCGGTCTTTGTGGCCCCGGTACACATATTGTCAAGCCTTATATGCTCATGATGTCACATGCTTTGCTTTATTTTTCCGTGTAACTGGTTTTGATTTGTATTAATTTTACATTGACTGTGTTCTGTGAATGCTACATTTCCTGTTCGGCTGTTGTACATATCTTACTTCTGAGAGCCACTGGTACATTTTAAGCATATGGTATAATTGTAAACATGTAGTGATGCAGATTTATTTTTTTACACATAAAAGCGATTAAACGTATGCCGTGCATTGTTCAATGTTTCTACAATTATATCAATATCTGTCCTTGTTGGGCCCTTTACAGTAAACATGTCATTGGCATGTATACAATAATAGAACGCTGTCTATACTACACATATTACGTTTGTGTAGTTTATTCACGCCTGACAAACTATATATAGTATTTATAAATATTAATTAATTGCCCTCCAGCACTGAATGTTTGTTCGAAATGTGTGAAATACAACAGATGTTCCATCCGAAATCCATAAATAACAATAAAAACACATTATCAGACGTTATCGTATTTGAGATATGCCCTATTTTTCTGCATTTTATGAGAACAGCTTTGAATGTCATGAACTATTAATATAGTTTTACGAATACTGACTTTGGTGAAGTTTTTTAAATTCAAAGAGCGATTATTTATAAACAAGCTAGCATAACTGTAATTTAAACCTGCAGAAGACAGGTAGACATTTTACATCGTTTACCATGTTTACGTCTCACCTCTTTGTCCATTTCTGCATTTTAGTTGATAAGCGAGAAAAGCAGACACTTTTTTTATAATACAGCCTCCATAATTGAAAGCTATACACAACATGTTCTCTTGCTGCTCCGACTTCTGCCAAGGCATTGTGTACATGCAATGTGGCTTTCTATGCTTTCGTTTTATATTAATATACACATGATCATCTTTGCTTAATAATATATTGCCTATTATTGCGTTCAAGTTTGTTGGAGGATACTGAACGTTCCAAGGCAGTACCCATAGTGTCAACACGTTTATGTTTGTGATGTCGAAATGCATATCAGAATAAAGGACGACATTCCCAAAGTACGTTAGAATCTACAACGACACTATGTTCTAGTTATGTTTGTGGTGTCGGAATGCATATCAGAATACAGGACGACATTCCCAAAGTACGTTAGAATCTACAACGACACAATGTTCTAGTTATGTTTGTGGTGTCGGAATGCATATCAGAATACAGGACGACATTCCTAAAGTACGTTAGAATCTACAACGACACAATATTCTAGTTATGTTTGTGGTGTCGGAATGCATATCAGAATACAGGACGACATTCCCAAAGTACGTTAGAATCTACAACGACACAATGTTCTAGTTATGTTTGTGGTGTCGGAATGCATATCTGAATACAGGACGACATTCCCAAAGTGCGTTAGAATCTACAACGACACATGTTCTAGTTATGTTTGTGGTGTCGGATTGCATATCAGAATACAGGACGACATTCCGAAAGTGCGTTAGAATCTACAATGGCACTATGTTCTAGTTATGTTTTTGGTGTCGGAATGCATATCAAAATACAGGACGACATTCCCAAAGTACGTTAGAATCTACAACGACACTATGTTCTAGTTATGTTTGTGGTGTCGGAATGCATATCTGAATGCAGGACGACATTCCCAAAGTGCGTTAGAATCTACAACGACACTATGTTCGAGTTATGTTTATGGTGTCGCAATGCATATCTGAATGCAGGACGACATTCCCAAAATGCGTTAGAATCTACAACGTCACTATGTTCTAGTTATGTTTGTGGTGTCGGAATGCATATCATAATACAGGACGACATTCCCAAAGTACGTTAGAATCTACAACGACACAATGTTCTAGTTATGTTTGTGATGTCGGAATGCATATCTAAATGCAGGACGACATTCCCAAAGTGCGTTAGAATCTACAACGACACTATTTTCTAATTATGTTTGTGGTGTCGAAATGCATATCAGAATACAGGACGACATTTCCAAAGTACGTTAGAATCTACAACGACACAATGTTCTAGTTATGTTTGTGATGTCGGAATGCATATCTGAATGCAGGACGACATTCCGAAAGTGCGTTAGAATCTACAACGACACTATGTTCTAGTTATGTTTGTGGTATCGGAATGCATATCAGAATACAGGACGACATTCCCAAAGTACGTTAGAATCTACAACGACACAATGTTCTAGTTATGTTTGTGATGTCGAAGTGCATATCTGAATGCAGGACGACATTCCCGAAGTGCGTTAGAATCTACAACGACACTATGTTCTAGTTATGTTTGTCACTCTCGCAACAGTGCCACACATGTACATGAAACTAACTTTATTGACACATTGAAACAGAGAAAATACGTAGAGTTATATTACAACTCAGACAAATAACAAAATGTTGCTACGCATTCAATGTTAGAATTACGTGTTTGAAGTGTTAAAATGATGCAGAACATAATGTGATGACGAAAACCCGCTGACTGTTGTTAGGTAGGATATTGAGAAATGACGTTTGCAGACAGTTTTAGTTCTTTGACTTTCACCAATGTCTGCAAAAATGTATGTCAATACTTATTTACTGCCTCTCTGCAATTGGCTTCTAGACATATTGACTTTTATCGGGTACGATATAAAGTCAGGGGAATATAGAGACAAGCAGATGAAACAGTCGAACATGAAATGTAGCATTCACAGAGCTTAGCCATCCAACAAAACGCATGCACATCAATTATTTTTATATATTTCAAAGAAAAGTCTCATTTTTCATGCTTATTATCGTAAGCCGGATCTTCTTTCCAAATATAAAAGCAATTTAAGGACTCTTCTGCGACAAGGACTATCACAACCTGACTGATTTACAAACTGTGTGTTTGTGATGTCGTTTGCATTTAATATTACTTTTGCCTTCTTGTTTGTCTGTTTGCGTGTTTGTTTCTGTGATTTGTGGTTGACTGTCCTCCTTGAATGCTACTTTCGCTGTCCGATCTTTTTATATTTCTTCGTAAGATTTTTGGTCATGATCACTTTCATACTATTTTTGTTAAACTTGTTAAAAGGTTTATCTAAAGAGGTTATGACCATATCATTTTGCAACGTACTACATGCTTGGTGGTGGACCCTTTTACAGTTCGCCACTATGCTTTCCTCTTCAATTGTACGATGACCGAACAGGCTGTGGACCCTATGATGACGCCTACCTAAAGCCCGTAAGACGGTGGCGTTTGATGTTTGTCCAAGTCTCGAGTACATTCATTGTGGCTTTCTAGGCTTTTTTTTGTTTTTGTATTTATATAAACACGTGCATCTAGATGTTTTACTTAAATTGCCTTATAACGCTACCTTGTTGGTTATAAAATATTTCATGGCGGGGACTTCTTTATTTACAATGTCCCGTTTAATTCGGATGACATTTTGTGTTTTGTGGTTGACTGTCGTCATTGAATGCTACTTTCCCTGACCGTTGAAAACAATATTTGTTTTCAAACGTGTCGATGTTTAACGTTAGCGTTGATTACTACTACTACTACTACTACTACTATTACTACTACTACTACTACTACTATAACTACTACTACTACTACTACTACTACTACTGCTACTACAACTACTACTACAACAACTGCTACTACTTCTACTACTACTACTACTACTATTACTATTACCACTACTACTACCAATACTACTAGAACTACTGCTACCAACTACTAATACTATACTACTCAAAATTTGCTAAGGATCACTTTTTTGCTGTCTAAATTTCTTGCTGAAATAAATAGCATTATTTCTATTTTACATGAAATTATTTATTTAGGGCTGGGTATGTTCATGTGATCTCATGACTTGATTCAATTTGTGGAATTGTTGAAGTATCAATGAAATTAATATCGTTATTTAAATTTAATTTCTAATGAAATTATTTGGAAAAATAAAAGTGATCCTTAGCAAATTTGGAGTAGTGTATTACTACTAGAACTACTACTACAACAACTACTAATATTTCTACTACTACTACTACTACTATTACTATAACTACTACTACTACTACTACTACTACTACTACTACTACTACTGCTACTACTACTACTACTACAACTACTACTACTACTACTACTACTACTACTACTACTACTATTACTATTACCACTACTACAACTAATACTACTACTACTACAACTACTGCTACTACTACTACTATTACCACTACTACTACTACTAAGACTACTACTTCTACTACTACTATTACAACTGCTACTGCTATTACTACTACTGCTACTACTACTGCTACTACTACTACTACTACTACTACTACTATTACGTACTTATTTCGTTGTGTTATTTGGTTGAATTTGATCCATCAATGTTACTTTTCCTGTCTGACTTGTATATCTACTTTTATAAGGTTAAATATAAACATAGTTTCAGAATCAGCAGACACGTTTGTCAATGACCTATAAACAGTGTAACATATCCAGGATATAGTTGTAAACAACATACTATCTGTACATGTTTAAGTAACATTTGAACGACAATTGTCTCCGTCTTTGGGCAATGTGTTGTGATGCATTTAAACCATGCATATACAGTTTCGCTTATTTTAGCAAAGTTATCAGTGAAGGATGTCGGTATGCACGCATTAGATAACTCAGTCTTTGTGTTATGATCAAGCGTACAAATCCTGGCCACGTTTTATGAAACAAATTTACGACCTTTTTGATCGTAAATCAATTTCTTAAATGCTTCATTATCAATTGCATCTTTCAAACAAACTTGATATTATTTCATTTTCTTATGCATGTGATATTTTTGCACTACGTGCACACATAATTGTCTACATGGAATGCTTAGGTGAAAAAAGTGAAAGATTGTAAAATTTGAGACTTATCGTAAGATGTTTAATAAAACAGGGCCCAGAACCTTGATGTATTTATTGTGGGTAAGTTTTACTTTGATTCTGAATGTAAATATATAAATATTGGGAAAAACAATAAAACTTTTATTTGTCTTAGTTATTTGTATCACACTTTTATTTTTTTCCCTTTTAAATCAAACCATTGTACTCAACTATTTTCTGATTAAAATATACCAAATTAAATTGTTAAGAACTATTACAGTGTCTATAATATCTACCGTCCAGATCTCCCCTAAAACTTGGACTGGTCATTTAAATGGATTTTCTCTGTCTCTGATCCTTGTTTAAAACGATCATACATTATTGTCGATGGCGCAAGTCTTATGAAAACTATCACGTATGATAAATAACATGACAACATCGTAATAAAGACTGGGTGTATATAAAATGAGAACTATTGGTCCTATATAAATCACAACATTCAAACGCAACAGCAGCCTGGGTCATTGAAAAGTCCAATGCACAACACAACGAATGCAGATTTACCGACTTGGAACGGTCAGTAGGCAATAAGGCCTACTGGTTAGCTTAAATCTATTTTAAGTGTACACAACCTCCCTAATTTTCGGTCCTAAGCGCTCAAATTGACAAAACAGCGGAAATAAAAGTACATTAACATCAAAATGAAATCTCTAACAACACAGGCCACATCCAGAGAAACTACGAAATGATACACGTATAATTATGATATATTATTAACTAATGCAGCTACATCCAAAGAGAAAACCAATGTAGGATACGACCGAAAAATCCGAGGGAAAAAGTTAATGCACCAACCTCTCCTTTCAGGGTTTCAGAAATTGCGATCATGGAGTCCAACGAGGTTGTTCAGTCATCGCACAAGAGAAAAGTGATTCGTGGCAGACAGTAGTAATACATTTACAATATTTGCTAATAAATTGGGAGAGTATTCCTGAACGAATCGCTTATTCCTCAACCCGACATTTCAAGCAGGACTTGGACGCAATCTGTTTCTAAGAATTTCTCCTATGGTTGAAAAATCAACTTAATAAATACAACATGACATCAAGACAAACAAGTATTTAGAGGTGAAAGAAGTACGATGATAATAATAGTTAAATTACGACCATCAACACCCACTGCCTATTACGAGTACACATGTTTAGCATGGATTAATCATTTAGTCAATCTGAGCGTGTATTACCGTCAATAAATAGGTGAAGGTTACTTTCAAGTATTTCTTTATTTTTTAAAAACCTCTGAAATTGGCATATATGAACTTTCGAACGCATACGACCCTGAACTTTCAACTAATCAAATTTCGTTTAATGCCATTTAAATTATGATAGTTATTAACGGTAGAAGCGAATGTCTAATTGTGTTTGTGTATTTTTTCGACATCTATACATTAATATGGGTGGTTTTGATTTAATACAGTTTGTATATGATATAATATATCATTAAATTTGAAATGAAATATATAAATTTTGTTTCGTTATTCTATCAAAGTTTTACATAATATATTGTTGGTGAAATGTAATCAATAATTACTAACTTTGCCATCTTTAAATAGTTACCGGTTACCGGCAATGCATCAATGACAAGCTAACAAATTTAAATTTCCAATGGTTCATTGAAAAACAAAAATAACGAATTGATTCGTCCATCGCTTTAAAGCAATTGTTACGGTGTTTGTTTCTGAACGAGCGCAATACATGCGTTATGAACCATTTGCTTGATTGCTTTAAATAATTTACTATTGTAAATGGATTTAAATCGGATACAACTATATTAGAATGCATCAAGTAAATATATAACTTCGTTTGATTGATGAAAATCTCTTTGAGTGAGTCAATCAGCTTCATACCTCAGACGTTTTTAATGTATTTGTACAGGCAATAATCAGCTTAACTTCTGAATTGCTTAAAACAAACGGATGGTTATGCGTTAATAATTATAGACGGCTTGGTTCATCATCGTAATATGATTAGTACGAAATTTAGTGACTGCTGTTTTAATGTGTATCATCAAGAAATAGCTAGAACTACTTTCTTGAAGACGATTTGATAACAACTAGCTACACCTTCGACCAAAAAAAGCAATTTAAAGGTACATATGTACATTCTCTGTATAGTCTGTATGCATATTCTTAACAAAAGTTACACCAATTTAGAAATGCCTTCATATTTTTTCTAAATTAAGGTATCAGACCGTTCTCCAAAGAACAAAAGTTATAGCCCGAGAGCAGTGTCCCTTTTAACGAATAAAGACAGGAATAACTCAAATATTATATATCCCGGTATTTTATTTTAGGACGTGAATCAATTGCCATAGTAATGAAAGCTGTATTCATAAGCGGAGTATAACCTTAACATACGTACAGCTTGTTGTTTTAAAATAGTATCACCGAAGCATTGTATTTGTATGACAATCTGAATCTGTATATTAACATATGTGTACCATGCTTATTCTCTTTAAAGTGTTATATTATGATCCAGTCTTTATGACATGCTATCATTTGAAATAACCACAAGTGTTAATATAACTATTTTCTTCACAACATATCTATTTTTGATTTAGGTTGATAGTTAAAACTTTAAAAAATGCTGAATTTCCTTTAAGGCACTGCTCGACTATTCTGAAGGTCTTGATTCAACGTTTGATGATCTTGATATTCACATGTCAAGACCATACGAGCATCTCACCATAATGAGGCTCATTGTTTTGTGTGCCAAATTGCAGGTTTCCTACTATAGAACTCTACATATAGACAAACTTGACTAATTTGTTAATCCTGTACATGTTTAATCTATGTTTTGACCTTCAAATCGGAAGCTGATGACACTAATGACAAACTAATGTTAATTGAAATGCGTTTTGTTTGTGTTCCATTTATCTGAATGCTTACTTTTAGACCAGAAAATACGTGCGGAACAGAAACAGCTTCAGTCTATACAGTGTTTAAAATAAAGGAACACTAACAATCATTTTTATTTAGTCAGATTAGTTGTCTAAACCATACAACAAATACATACATTTAGGGGTCTTTATGCTAATTGAACATACTATGTTGAACATTATAAACTGTTGAACGTAAAGCGAGAAAATGAAAAAAGAAGTTTTTTTATCAGTTTTAAATAATTTCTATTTGATTGTTTTACAATAGATGACACATGACAACATATCGGGTTATTAACGTTTTTTGAAAGGATTTAAGTCATCAAGTGGTGTCTATGTAGTATATGGTGTTAATATTTGTTTGCGTTTATTCCTTTACTTACACTGTCCTGTTATATTTCAATGACAATACGGTCAGAATAACATTCTGTTCATTCTAGATTATGGATTGGATCCTTAAGGCTGTGCTTGTCATCAACTGTCCGAAAGCGGTTCCCCTATTGTCAACTATTATGTTTGTGATGTCTCTTCAGTGTCCTCCAAATGTATTTATTCCCATATCTTTGTTTACAATGCGTGTGTTTGGATGGCTGAGTTCTGTGAAATCCGACCTTTCTGTATTGCTTCATGTTTAATAATCGGGTTTTGTTTTTTTCAGCCAAATTGGATACCGTGAAAACGTACATGTTGTTACGAAGGGTGCCACTCAGACTCCAAGACCGTGTGATAAAATGGTTCGACTATCTTTGGATGTGTAATAAATCCACTGACGAGGAGAAAACGCTCAGTCTACTTCCAGATAAATTGAAAGCGGAGATAGCAATTCATGTGCATTTGGATACACTAAAGCGGGTTGAAATATTCCAGCAGACGGAGGCTGGATTTCTTTGTGAACTTGTGCTCAGACTTTTTCCTGTCTTATTCTCACCAGGGGATTATATATGCAGAAAAGGTAGGTTATTACATTATTTCCTCAGGTATTCTCTCCAAAATAGACTTCATTTAGTATGTTTACTTCTAAATTGTATATTAGAAGTAAACTTAAACCGTGCATACTCCGCGATTTAAAAGGAAACATAAATTCGGGTATTCACTAGTAACAACTCAATCCACCACAGCCCCACTCCACTCCGAACGTAGAGATCTGAAGGCATCCATTCACGATTACGACATACATTCGTGCTATCCTAAATGTCAACCCAGTTTCTCGTCGACCATCGATGTTATGGTTGTGCATAAAACAAACAAGTTTTATAATCAACGGAAATAATTTTAAAAAAACTTGACAAAACTGAAGGGTTGACAATAGGGCTACCGCCTTGGAACGGTCAGTGGCAAAAAAGGCCACTGGGGGTTTTAACCGGTTCTAGGGTGCACCAAACCTCACAATTACCCTACTGTCATCCCATTAAAACAGGACAGTATAAATAAAGAAATCCCCGCCATGATCTAATCTCTAACCAACAAAGCAGCATCAATAGGCAATATAAGTAAAACACAAATATGCTCGTGTAAATATAATACAAAAAAACAATAGCCTAGAAAGCCACAATGAAGGTACTTAATGACTTGGTAGAAGCCTTAGCAACAATAGAACAAACCATTAAGGGCACGACAAGAAAGATCATAGACAAACATCAAATGCCACCGTCCCATTGGGCTTTAGGTAGGCGTCGTCATAGGGTCCACAGCCTGTCCTGTCATCGTACAATTAAAGAGGAAAGCGTAGTGGCGAACTGTAAAAGGGTCCACCACCAAGCATGCAGTACGTTGCAAAATGATAGAGTCATAACCTATTTTGATAAACTTTTTAACAAGTTTAACAATGATAGTATAAAAGTGATCATGACCAAGAATCATAGGAAGTTTATAAATCACATCACCATAGAAGTCAGGTTGTGATAGTCCTTGTAGCAGAAAAGTCCTTAAATTACTTTTATATTTGGAAAGATCAGGGTTACGATAATAAAATTGTGCAAAGGTTTTACTAAGTTTATGGTAAGGTAACCCTGATTGAGTAGCTTTTTAGTTATACAAAGATTACGAATATTGAAGTCCTCAACTCAAAATAAGTTGAGACACATACACCCCATAAGAAGTTGCTCGGGGAACATCCCCATCCAAATGGGGATAATTAACACCGTGAAATTTAAAATCATCTCTCTTGTCAAACCTTTTTGCTAATCATTTCACCATTTTGAATCGGGAAATCTAAATCAAGAAAAAGAAACGTTATTATCAGATACATTAGCTTTGTTAAGCTGAAGTTCTTTATGATAAATATTATTAACCATAGTTGGAAAGAAAGGGTTGTCAATGTTCAATATGTCATCCAGATACCGAGAGGTGTCATTAAAGGCTTCAATAACATCTGCCTGTGTATCTGGTGAAAGACTCAACATAAAATCACGTTCATAGCAAAATAAAAACAAATCTGCGACAAGTGGTGCACAGTTCGTACCCATAGGGTAACCAAACAATTTGTCTATAAATGGTGGTTCCATACCTGACGAAAATATTATCTAATAGGAAGATGAGTGCTTTACAAACCTCATGGCAAGCCCACATAGTATAATTGTCTAAAGTGCCGTTAGTAAAATATGCTTTAATATTATTACATGCCAAAAATGTAGAATTTTATCTATCGAATGTTTCTTGAATAATAGAAATTAGCTTGTCTTTGATAAGATGATGTGGTAAAGTTGTATATAGTGTAGAGAAATCATAAGTGCTTATACATGTTATAGATGAAACATGACGTTTATTAAACATTTTATCAAGAACGTCTCCGGGATGTTTTATAGACCAAAATAAATTAGTCCCAGAGTTTTCATAAGTGTTATCACAATATCGTTTAACGTGATCTTTAACGGCAGTAAGACTAGAAGTTAAAAGTTTGGAGATGTTTGTTGTAGTGCAGGCACTAGCATTGGAAATAAAGCGGGCCTTATATGGATTTTTATTTAATTTAGGAATCCAGTACATAGTAGGCAGTTTGTTTTGCTTTTCGTCTACCCCAGCCTTGAAAATAGTGCACCGAGTGATATGTGTGGAAACAACATCCTCCTCAGTAGAATGTTCTGGAGTATACGAATTGGTGCTGCCGAATTCCAGAGATAAAACATTGACGTAATGTAGGCGTCAAACAATAATTACATTATTAGCTGCTTTATCGGCAGGAACTAAAACAAATTTATTATGAAATTCCTGAATTCCCTATTTTAAATTACGAAAGGAAAATCTAGGTCTCGGAGGAAGTAAAGAATGGTTAGCGTTATAAAAGTTAATACGTATCTATAATTTTAAGAATTGACTTTTTCCAAGTAGAAAGCGAGTTTGGGTCCGCATGTTCCCTACGACACCATTTTAAACTAAATCTTCAATGGAGTGGGCGATCTGGGCACGACAGGCATTAAAATCAATAATGGAAGGTAATCTATATTTAGGACCTTTCGAAAACAAATGCCGAATACGTTTATCAACAATATCAAAATTACCAGTGATGACATGACCTGCTGTAGCATAGCAAAAGTTTGATGTGTTACATTCACATTCTTTATGAGTGTTATTTACTATATCAAGGTCAGAAACAATTTTGTTGTAGTTGAAAATAATATTTCTAATAGGCTTTTTGTACTTATAACAAATTACAGGACTTTCGGAATTTTTGAAATATTTTGAGATAGTATCAACTACATTAGCATCTCGAAAAATACTAGGCATATCAATAAAATCAATACCTTTGTTAATATATAGTAGTTTTATAAAATGCCTGACGTGATCAAAATCCTTGTCAAATGGGGTTTGAGAACATGTTGTGTGTGGCTAAGGAACTATGGAAGCAGTTTATACAAGGGATCTGTACGAATGAACATTTGTCTGCTTCCTCGTCGATCAACTTCAGTGAAGAAATGGACAAAGAGGTAAGGCGTGAAAGCATAGAGTGCTTTCCAGACTGTTTAAAAATAGTATGTAAATCATCGACAGAAATAATTACATGCGATTTACGTTTGATGTTACCATTACGCCCAAGACCGTGAGACCTAGATTTACGCTTTCGAATAGAAAATATGGAAAAAATGTCAATATTAGGATCTTTTGAAATATTTCCTTCTGGATAAATATTGTCATTAAGACCAAGTGGAAGACAATCTTTATTTAACGCGAGTCACCTTCGTGCATTCAGTTATCTCCTCTAGCATGGAACACATAGACCGAAAACGTAATTCGCTCTACTGAAGTCCTAACTTAATCCACACAAAGCCTCATATGCATCATACATTTTTTTAAATTCCAAATAAAAACAATTTTACAAGCATATTACCATATTTACCTACAGAAATGGGTAATTTAAAGGATAATATAACAGAAAATGTCTGAAAATCGTAATTCTTCCCCATTCTATCGTGTTGATAGGGTTTGCAAAAAAATGAGATTTTGAGTCTTATTCTTGTGCTCAACAATTTGATGAATTTAGGCCCTGGGTGTTATACTCTAAGAAGTTAGGTCTCATAAATATACAATGTATAAAAAAAACACGCAAAGCTCATAATGTACATGTGTGAATATAAAAATCCTATAAAACACCAAAGTACGCATGCAATGACTTGGAAGATACCAAAGCAACGAGAGAATTTATTTTCTGTTATCATAAGTCAACAAGTATTGTTACTAGAGATGTCATTAAATTATATAATGACAGATGCTTGAATATCTGGTAAATACTCAACATGAACTCTCTTTTATAGCAGTATATAATATGCTAAAAGGGGTGCACAATTCGTGCCAATTGGGATACCAACAGTTTGTCTATAAACAGTAGTTTCATATCTGACGAAACCATTATCTCATAGAAAATACTTTACAAACACTGCGACGAAAACACAAAAATTGTGATTTTATAAACTGCAGTTAATTAGACATGCTTAAATATTGTTTCAAGCTGAACATGTTTTATTATTGGTTCGTCAGAAAAGGGTACGACCCTTTAGTATTAAAACGCAGTGCATGTTTAGTGATTGACGCCTCTACAGTCAGTCACTACGCTTCACCTTTCCCGTGTGCGATGACTGGACAACCTCTTGGCACACTATGATTGCATCTACTGAAACCTAATCCAAGGGAGGTAGGTGCATCAGCTTCCGTCCCTTGGGGTTTCTAGTCGAACCCTAAATTGGCTTTCCCTATTTCTGCAACTGCTATGGTTGTTCAGTACAATTCTGGATACATCCTGAGATGTTTCTTATTTTGTATTTTATATAGTTTTACAACAACAACTTAGTGTTTATTTTATTAGTTTCTCTGGATGTTGACTTTATAGTTGGCTAATTCATTTTGATTGATGTAGTTATGTTTGCGCTGTATTATCTGTTTAGGCGCTTAAAACAAGATAATATTGAGGATTGTGTACACGTAAAATCGATGCAAGCTAATCTGTAGGCCTTATTACCTACTGACCGTTGCAAGTCGGTAACCCTGCTTTCACCACCCTTTCTGTTGTATTTTGTCTCTTTCCTTGTATTATCAAGTCCTTGTTTGCAGTACAGTGCGGACCTACGATGCAATAGCGTTCGGACTCTGTGGTTTCTATAGGACCCTATTTAATTTAATATTGCTTCTTGTTTTTAGTACAGTGCGGACCTACGATGCCATTGCGTTTGGACGTTGTGGTTTCTATAGGACCCTATATCTCATTTTTATAATACGAATAATAATCTATCTTTGATAATAATACTGTGAATAGGATTTATAAATCATAGGTGTTTAACAACTAAACGTGACGTTTACTGCAAATTGTAGCAAACATGTCTACTGAGCCTATGGGTAAACGCGACTGACGTTCCGCGATCGTTGAACTATATAGTTTGTATTTAGCACAACCTTCAAGACGAAATTTACCTCAAACATATATATAAATACAACACAACACATATTGTCATTTAGATCCCCCCTCATATAACCTGTCTAAACTTTCAAGTTGTCTATTTCTATATCTGTCGTTGTTTGAAGTTAACTACTTTGGTAGCCAGATAGTAGTACACAAATAATACACATGCCTCATTAACTTTTAACATCTAACGACGGAAACAATTGAGAGATCCATTTTAAAAATAGTATTATATCCCGTTTAACAATTCCAATATAACTAGATTTAAAAAGATTTCGGTTAAATGTATCTATTTTTTCTTTATTATTTTATTATATGCACTTAGCGATTCACTTAATTACCCTGCATCATCGTTGAAACATGTTTCACATGCACGGAATTGAATACTTAGTCAATTGACTTTCACACGTGATTACATAAAATTAAGCACTTACAAACTCGGTAAATTACACAGATGTCACACTTGCACGGCACTGAACACTTAGTCAATTGATTTACACGTGATAACGTATCACCATGCATTTACACACTCGGTAAATTACATTGCTGCACCAGTGCAACATGTTCACTCGCACGGCATTAAACACTTAATCAACTGGCTTTACCACTGATTACGTTTCACTCGTGTTTGAAGTATATTTCGTTCATTATAGAGACATTTGCAATGTATAATGCACTTTCTCCAATAACCCAAATTTCATGCGTTTTATTTTATCGAGGGGTATGCGCAAGACTATCGTAACTAAATATAAAATAATAAGGAAATACGCTAATCTTGATGTAACCCCTCGATATAATGTAGGCATTGAATAAAATGTGAAGCATTCATGCATTCGACAGTGACTGACATAAATGTGTTTACAATGTTCAGACCAATCCTATATTACAATGTTCAGACCAATCCTATATTACAATGTTCAGACCAATCCTATATTACAATGTTCAGACCAATCCTATAGAAATTTAAATTGTATTCCCTGAAAGAATAGTATACAGTAAATCGTTCGTATGTCATTTTATTGTGATGTTAAGTGACAACAGGGACTGCTATTGATTTGCTGAAAACAGGCTCCGTATTATTTCTACCTTATACATGCTATAGTTGTATATCATATTTTGGAAGAAGAAGGATGCTTATGATTTCTTTGATATATATCTACAATGAACTATCAGTATTTAGTAATGATAAAAAGGTCTCCGGCCAACAATACAAAATAACACATACATGTATACATACTGATAAAGGTGATCCTTTGTGAGCAACAAACACAATTAAGAGGCTAAAGCTGCAGTCTCGATTTTATTGAGTATGTTCATGAGAAGTAATGAAAGAAGCAACACCTATCACTCCCTCTAGCACCGGCTTAAGCGGTATTCTACTGCAAAGCCACTTATATTGTGCTCGTTGGTCCCAAAGGACCAGTAAAAATAACACTACTGATTCGTAGCACGGGAGACTTTTTACAGCCGCCACACTGCACAAAACGAACGCTAGTGTGAATGTTAATAAATACTGATAAAGGTGATCCTTTGTGAGCAACAAACACAATTAAGAGAATAAAGCAGCAGACTCGGTTTTATTGAGTCTGTTCATGAGAAATAATGAAAGAAGCAACACCTCTCACGCCCCCTAGCACCATTGTGCAATAGATTGAACAGAACAATTTAACACATTCGCATAGTAATACTGCAATGTATTGATATTGTTGCAATATCAATACATTCTACAAAAAAGAGTGAAATTAATTGATTTGAAAGAGTCCGAAAGTATATATGACACATATTGGTGGTGTTTATATTTGCATTTGTGGTGTTTATATATGTATCTGGTTCTTTTGGCATATATAGTTTTGCTATAGTTGTAACTGCTTATATGCCCCCGAAGTTAGCTATATTGACCACATTATGTGCGTACGACTTTGATAGTCATGGCAGTAATGTAAGTGTGAGGTTTGGTGCACCCTTGAACCGGTTTAAACCCTCAGTGGCCTACTTTGCCACTGACCGTTCCAAGGCGGTAGCCCTATTGTCAACCCTTTTGTGTTTGTGATGTCGTTTGCATTAATATTACTTTTGCCTTCTTGTTTGTCTGTTTGCATGTTTGTTTCTGTATTTTGTGGTTGAATGTCCTCCTTGAATGCTACTTTCCCTGTCCGATCTTTTTATATTTCTTTGTTGTCGTACAAGTAAATACAAAAGTCGAACAGGAGCTGCAACATTCACATGATGCAGTAAACAAATAACGCACATTTCAAACAATCAGCAATAGCATGTAAACACAATCATCTAGACGTAAAGTAAGCGACACCACAAACATAAAATGATTGACCCCGGGGGTAACGCATTGAAACAGTAGCAGAAAAGATGGCTAGAGGTTTAACGTCGGGTGCATCCGACCTTATTCTTATTCTACTGTCTTCCCAATCGAACGGGAATTCTCTGCAAACTGTATCCCTTAAACATGCAGCATTAAAGACTATATGAGTAAAACACAAAGGTGACCATGTATATGTACATTTATATATATAAATATTGAAAAATTAGAAAGCCACATCGTTTTAACTCATTGACTTGGCAGAAGCCAGGGCAAGAATAGAATAAACCGTTTATGACACGACAAAACAATATGTATTTTATTTAAACAATAGGTCAACATTAATTATAACATTTGTCAAAGGAATTTTCATGTGTATGGTAATGGTCGCCTAATGGTTAGATCCGTTTATCTTTACTTTAAGAACTTATGGAACAAACTGCCGGACAATTTTTAACCAAATATCTTCTTGATGGCTCTGACGTAGAACCAATCTAAATTTGGATAATTTACATTATTGTCCAGTTCAAACGTGTAGGTCCATTGTCATGCTCTTAATTTTGTAAAAACAACAACAAAAAACATAGACTGTATGATTTACACAAACGAATTTCCAAGGGTCACACATTGTCTTGCCCTGCGGTTCGAAGTTGGGCTCGCATGATGTATATCAAATTTAGTTGGAAATACTTTAAAACAGTTGCCGCGTAACATGTAACAGATGGAGTTCGGCTAGTGTGAGTGCTGTATATCGATATGATGCTGAACTGTTGTATCGTTATGATAAGTTTGAGTTACTCGTATTGAAATACATTTATTTAAAACTAAGATTATTTCGAGAATCCAGCAACATTAATATGCATACATAAGTAGATACCGAGTAATCAGTGTGTAAACATATTAGGCCAAATAATAATAAATACTGAAAAGGTGATCCATTGGAAGCAACAAAAACAAACAAGAGAGAACAGTAGCAGACTCGGTTTTATTGAGTCGTTCATGAGAAGCAATCATAAAATGCAACACCTCTCACGCCTCCTAGTACTGGCTTAAGCGAGATTCTACTTTAAAGCAACACAGAATGAGCCTGATGATCCAAAATGACCGGTAAATGATAACACTACTGATTTTCAGTCGGGGCGACATTTTACGACCGCTACACTGCACTAAACAAACGATAGTGTGAATGTCAATAAATACTGAAAAGGTTTTCCCCTGGAAGCAACAAACACAGACAAGAGAGAAAAGTAGCAGACTCGGTTTTACTTTCGTGATTACTTTTCATTGCTGATCAAATACCTTAATTATTCTTTGCACGCTTTTATTTGGCTAACAAGTTATTCCTTTTAAATCGATCACGCTCTCGTATAGTCCAGATATTGCTGGTATAAACCAGCCCGGTTAATATTTCCTTTAAAACTGCCTTGTTCTTAAGGCACGTGCTTGTTTATAAATCTATACATTCCATCAAGTTGGAATATAGTTTGTACATTTAATCTTTTGTCTTCATGAAGTGTTGCTTTGATCAATACTGACCGCATTTGTCCTAATATTCAAATGATCGAAACCGTATTATTGGACGAAACATTAATACAACTTGTTCGATCACACACATTGGAAACTATTCATTTGAGTCTACATTTGGAACGCAGATGTGAGATATATTTGAAGAAGCCTACATTTGCATTGACTAGTTTTATATCCTGTTTAAATGTTATTAGGAATGTAATCACTGAACGAACTACTGTAGGGACTGTTCAATTAATGTCTGACACGCACATTATTAAATAATAAAGCCATAACATGCATGCGTTGGTGTGTGTTGCTGTTTGGATTTGTTATACATTGTTTCCGCTTTCAACAGTAAAAATGTACCGGCATGTACCGGCGTGTACCCGCATCGACCGACAACGTCCTACTCAACATTCCAAATGGTATCATATCTAGTTGATGAGTTGCCGTTTAATTAATTCGTTGTTTAAATGTAGATATAAAAGTCGAATAGGAAATGAAGCATTCAAATGACCCTATGAAGACTTCTACCTAAATCCTTATAGCATGTATAGGACGGTAGCGTTTGATGTTTGTATTTAATCTTGTCTTGTCTTATCCTTAACGGTTTCTTCTCTTGTTGCCCTGACTTCTGCCAAGTGACTGAGTATCTACTTTGTGGTTTTCTAGACATATACTTTTTATATTTCTTTTTAGTGCACAATAGTGTTGTTTGTGCCGTGTGGCGACCGTAAAAAGTCTCCCCGTACATCCAATCAAATTGTTATTTTTACATCCTACAGGGATTGTAGGGTGTTTTACTTATATTGCCTATTGATGCTGCCTTGTTGGTTAGAGATTAGATCATGGCTGGGATTTCTTTATTTACACTGTCCTGTTTTAATGGGATGATAGTAGGGTAAGTGTGAGGTTTGGTGCACCCTAGAACCGGTTTAAACCCCCAGCGGCCTACTTTGCCACTGACCGTTCCAAGGCGGTAGCCCTATTGTCAACCCTTTTGTGTTTGTGATGTCGTTTGCATTTATTATTGCTTTTGCCTTCTTGTTTGTCTGTTTGCGTGTTTGTTTCTGTGTTTTGTGGTTGACTGTCCTCCTTGAATGCTACTTTTTCTGTCCGATCTTTTTATATTTCTTTATACCTGAACATTTATGTGTTTTACTTTTATTGCCTATTAATGCTGGCATGTTTGTTAGAGATTGTAAACTGACGGGGATATCTTTATTTACATTGTCCCGTTTTTTTGTGGATGACCTTGCTTTTTATTCATCTTTACATTTGTTCTTTGTTTCTGTCTGTTTCTGTGTGTTTCTGTGTGTGTTTGTGGTTGACTGTCGTCCTTGAAAGCTACTTTTCCTGTTCGATTTTACTTTTACATGTACCACATAATATTCGTATTGCTAACAATCAATTCGTTAAGCAGTGACGTAAGTCACGTGGTAGTATTTAAAAGACAGAATGGTTAACCTGCAAACTATGCCCTATTGTCAACCCTTTTGTGTTTGTGATGTCGTTTGCATTTAATATTACTTTTACCTTCTTGTTTGTCTATTTGCGTGTTTGTTTCTGTGTTTTGTGGTTGACTGTCCTCCTTGAATGCTACTTTCCCTGTCCGACCTTTTTATATTTCTTTAAGCTTATGCGATAAACCATTAACTTATAATGTTTTAATATCCAGGCGTTAATGATAAGTACGTAACCATTATAGCTAAACTATTTTCCTTGAATTTAGTTTTTAAAATGTTATATTGTTAAAGGGTCAATCATGTAGTATATTTAGATCCTTCTCCGCGAGAGGGGAAGCCTACATAGGAATCTAGGTACGTTCCCTAATAGATGCCTTTGGTTCTTTAACGTGCTCTAAGGATATTTGTTAGTATTAAACGTAACATACAGACTCTTTCGGCCATGAGGTGTAATACACGGTTATAATACCATGACTTGTTTACTATTAAGTATCGTATTCAGTATGAATACAACCGTTTCCTCGTGACATGCAATATACTGACAATATTAAAGAAAAAAACCCAGTTCTTTTTACAAACGGTAGCAATAACATTACTGCCGTCATTTACATACATGTACAAGCGTCGGTATACATATAACCTCCTGGAAATGTGAAACTGCCACTGTTAACATTTTTGTTCAATTAACATGTAACGTGACTTCTTTTTTATTTATTTCTCATAACCATGATAACCCTATTTTATATTACGTTCAACGTGGCATGTAATGTAAACATCGCCTTAAATTCGATACCAGTTTAGTATTATAATTGCTTATTACCAAACCGAATGCTAATGAAACAGTTATATATGCATTGTTTATCCTGATTCTCTGGCGTATTAAAGAACAGTCACCATGACAACCGCACTATATTTCTCACAAAAGGAGGACAATTCCGAACATTGTGATTCTTCACATCGACTTAATTCGGTTGATGTTATGGAGTATATGTTGTTGCGAACACTGAACATTTCTGAGAATAGTTTAACGATGTGAATTGAAACATTAAATGCATGCTCGTATTGGATATGACTGATGCACATACTTTTATGCATGTGAATATGCATCGCGTAAACATGTAACGCAGTTTCGCCGAATGTGCTAGGCAACATGGCCAGCAGTATGCAATAGGCATCATGTTGGATTTTACATAAAGATGTCTAGTGCAAAAATATATAGCGCAGACCGTCTTTTGTGGTAGTCACTATAGCTACTTTTTGTTATATCTCCCGTTTTCCAGACTATCGTAATCATAATGCAGTTGACAGCCTATGCAATGTATAGTTAGCGCATCCGGCTACACGTGCTGCCTAGCGCGATATGTCCTCGTCAGTTTTATGCGGCCTAATACTGTGCATCCGGCTGCTCATGCTGTCTTGCATGATATCTGCCCGGCAGTCTGGGCGGTCTATAGCTAGAGTGCTGTGCATCCGGCTGCTCACGCTGTCTAGCATGATATCTACCCGGCAGTCTGGGCGGCCTATAGCTAGAGTACTGTGCATCCGGCTGCTCATGCTGTCTAGCATGATATCTACCCGGCAGTCTGGGCGGTCTATAGCTAGAGTGCTGTGCATCCGGCTGCTCACGCTGTCTAGCTTGCTATCTACCCGGCAGTCTGGGCGGTCTATAGCTAGAGTGCTGTGCATCCGGCTGCTCACGCTGTCTAGCATGATATCTACCCGGCAGTCTGGGCGGTCTATAGCTAGAGTGCTGTGCATCCGGCTGCTCATGCTGTCTAGCATGATATCTACCCGGCAGTCTGGGCGGCCTATACCTAGCGTGTTCTGCATCCGCCTACAAATGCTGGCGTGATATCTACCTGGCAGTCTGGGCGGCCTATACCTAGTGTGTTCTCCATCCGCCTTTCAAATGCTATCTAGCGTGATATTTACCCGGCTGCCTGGGCGGTATATAACTAGTGTGTTCTTCACCCAATTACCATAGTTATCTAGCGTGATATCTACCCGGCAGTCTGGGCGGCCTATAGCTAGTGTGTTCTTCACCCGGCTGCTCATGCTATCTAGCGTGATATCTACCCGGCAGTCTGGGCAGCCTATTGCTAGTTTGTTCTTCACTCCGCTGCTCATGCTATCTAGCCTGATATTTGCCCGGCAGTCTGGGTGGCATAATGCTAATGTGTTCTGCACCCGGCTGCTCATGCTGTATAGTGTGATATGTACCCTGCAGTCTGGTCGGCATTTAGCTTGTTTGTTATGGAACCGGCTGGATAGGATATGCTCAAGGCTGCATGTGCGGTTTTCTTATATTATTGTATACACAATCGACTGCCCTGTCTATCAAGCGCGTCATGTAGCTCTCAGTCTAGGCGACGAACAGCTAGTTTTCTATAACAACAGCAAGTTTTCTATAACAACAGCTAGTTTTCTATAACAACAGCAAGTTTGTGCAAGAAGTCTATCAAATGATGTACACATTTTTCTGGACTGATGCTACAAATACATTATCACCCTATTTAGTAAAGAAAGGAAATTACTAAATAAACTTATTGGGCATTTCCGAGTCAAACCCTCATGATAACATTTGATTCTCGGTTAACACCTGACATTCATGGATGGTCAGCTGTCATTAACACATTATCTATTAGGCAGCATTTTGAAATTATTATGATTCTGATTTTAAGTGGTGCAATTCCTTACTTACACTAACCAACATTAGTTAATTTAAAACATAAATGAAACTGAATCACATTGAAATAATGTTTTTTCTTTAGCTAAAACACGCTGGCTACATAAGTAAGGTCAATATTCCTTCGGGATGAACATGTATAATTGGACATGGCAGTTCAGCAGTTTGGTTATCTCTACAATTATGTAAATTATCTATGTAAAAACGGACTTCTTGTTATACTCGCTGTCGTAGAAACCAGAGTTGTGTTTACGAATAAGGAAGCAATTTGATAAAATAAACTACGATTAATGCACAATTTCTATGATCTAGTATGGCGTAAATATCAATATAATTTCACAGCTCATTCAAGTGAAAGTTTTACGTCCGATCTCGAAAAGTGCAAAGTGATAACCTTTGAACGATTTCGGGCATAAGCAGAACAAACGCCTTCGATACAAGCACATTGCCCTTTATGAAAAAAAATAAATAACGAACACATATTACATACATCATAACATTAAGGTTTATTGTAGCGCAAACAAAGCATGCCATAAATAGCGAATAGACCCGGATGATAGATTAAACAGAAGATGTAAGAGAAGTCGAAACATTTCGCGGTCAACTCTCACGTTACATGTAATTAACACCGTTTTTAAATACCGTACATCGCAACCAATTTTATAAAATAACTGCATTTATACAACATTATACATTTCCCTTCAGAAGATATGATGATTTTTGCAGACGTCACAGTCAAGACGTCACAGTCACTCAGTATAACGTCACAGTCACTCAGTATAACAAAACTGTCTAGATAGTGCTCCTGTCTTAGTTTAGTTTATTAAAAATGACATTTGAACTGCTGATGAAGCTTCAGGTATATTCACGAATCAAACTAAGTCGTATTCTAGATATTAGCACTGCTATGCTCTTAATCATTATCTCAAAGACCACCCGCGTAATACATGTATCCAATCATTTAAAGGTAATATTGAGACATAAACATGAAACATTGGCTCCATGCAGGGCTGTATAGCAAACTACTGAAAAATAAGTATATGTCAACACAAAGCATAAAGGTAAAGGTAGCCATGTTTTTTTACGCTTGAGCAAGATACATACACACAGTTTAGTACTGTTTTACCCAGATAGCCATTGAGAGCGATTTATATAAAATGCAAGAAAAATGTCAAATACATATATGTAAATTAACAACAGATATTGAAAAAAAAGGTATGGAAGTCGAACAGCTAAATGTACTTTCACAGAACACAGTAAACCCTAAAACACGCAGCAAGACAAACATGAATGGCAATTTTAATAAAGAATAAAAAGACATATGACAAACCTCAGTCTTACCCTATTGGCATCCCAATAAAACGGGACAGTGCAAATAAAGACATCCCCGCCAGGTTATATTCTCTTACAAACAAGGCGTAATTAATACTTCTTTGAATGCACAATTGGAGATAAACTCGTGCATGGTCTGATTTATTTGATTACTTGTAACGTACACTATTTTGTTTTATCATACATTTTATCGGAAAATATGTTTGCGCATGTATGAACAGTGTGCTAATTATCTACGCTGAACTGTTTCAATTGCTAAACGGAACTGGAGGCGATTTGGACGAAGTATTGGCGTGTATCCATTTGCGAATGAAACCACCAGAATGTGCTGCTGTTCAGATTTGATGAACATATGCACCAGACTAGGACCCATGTTCCATACTGTTCATCAATTAGTGTTAATGGTATAGATTAGTCTGGAAAACTAGACGACTGTGCTATATTTATAGGTATAGTCATTAGTATACATTCCTATTATTCTTTAAAACTACTATAGATTCTTGTTTGTGATTGCAGTACACTTTATTTAAACACAAGCCGATTCGTCGATAGGTTGACATCAATCACATTTTCGGATCGACGTCAGTCCCTGTAAAGCATGCATTATCAACTTTACGATTTAGTGTTTGCAAATATAAAGCTTCCGGTAAACTTGATGCACTGCGTCACTGATTTTGTCTCACCAGACTTCAGTCACAGGGATTGCATTACATGTAAATCGTGTACGTTTTACGATGTCATAAAGAACAATTACAATGATCGAGCGAATAAGGAAATCTTGTCTAAATGATGGACGGTTTTATCCGGGGATTACTAATCTTTTCCGATTAATGTGTGAACGATTATGAACGATGCTACTCTCGAGTACATTCGATATGAATCTTTTATGCCCCTACCGATTCATCCGGATTAGTTCGGTTAAAATCTATACACTCATCATCTCATGCCAATTTTACATATTTGTTTACACTTTGTTAAGGTCATCGACTCATTGTCGTGCCACCATCAATGTTTATTCTCTTGTTGCTCTGGCTTCTGCAAGTCATCGAGTACCTTTTTTGTGGCTTTCTAGGCTATTTGTTTGTGTATTTATATATACACGAGCATCTTTGTGTTTTACTTATATTGTCTAATAATGCTGCCTTGTTGGTTAGAGAATAGTTCATGGCGGGGATTTCATTATTTACACTGTCTCGTTTAATTGGGATGACAGTAGGGTAAGTGTGAGGTTTGGTGCACTCTAGAACCTGGTTTAAACACCCAGCGGCCTTTTTGCCACTGACCGTTCCAAGGCGGTTGCCCTACTGTCAACCCTTTTTGTGTTTGTGACGTCATATGCCTTTATTATTACTATTCCCATTCTTGTTTGTCTTTTTGCGTGTTTTGGGGTTTACACAGTGTTCTGTGAAAGCTGCATTTCTTGTTCGGTTTTTATACTTGCTTTTATATGCAAATCAATTACTTATAAACTATATACATTTTTTTTTTTTGTTACTTTACTTACCACTCTTGAATTTGAATATGAATTGCTATACTGTATCCAATTGTGTTTTTTGAAATTGTGTATTGGTATTGTTCAAGGCATATATGCATTATATTACAGCCGCAACATAGTGATAAGATTGAATTGCTGAGCACTTCAGCGTTTATGGTCCAAATGGATACTTGTTATTAAAACCTCTATGCAATATTCGTATAGTATCTATCGTTTATAGTGTAAGGAAATGTAGCATTAACATAAATCAGCAGTCCAAAACACGCATGCAAAACAAACAACAATTACTTGAATACATGTAAACTATGTAAGCAACACCATAAGCAAGGGTTGACTAACGGGGTACCTCCTTGGAAATGACATTGGCACTTATGTGTGCGATATTCTACTTTAAAGACACACAGATTGGGCTTGATGATCCCAAAGGACCTGCGAAGTAGCATCGCATAATTTGACTTATTGTCGTCATCCACGATTTTGTTATACAATGAGCAAGATAGTTGCGCTGGATAAGCCACAGGAAGAGTTTTGTTATATTTACATTTCCAACGTTTGTTTATTCGTATCTTTTTTCGCGCATACCTGTTTATTATTAAATAGATAATATATTGTATACAAATGCGAAACAAGCAACGGACATACCATATTTCTAATACAACTAGGCGTTCGGCAAAGACGTAACTATTAGTTGTATGTGAAATAACAAATAATGAAACAATAACATGAATTAACATAGCTGGACACAACGTTAAAACTACCTTAGTTGCATACGACGAAACATTATATACATATGGAACAAGACATTATTTTGGAAAAAGAACAGAAGTTTTCAGACAATGTTAGTCACACATCTGTCTAAATCTAAATGCACAACTATACAAAGTTTTTAGGGCGGGTGTGCTTAACGCCTATAATATTTACTATTGTGAACAGAAACTCTTCCAGTGGAGCTCAGGGAAAGCATAGTCTCTAGGAATGGTCTTTCATACAGCCAATGCAAACATATTTAATGGCAACATAGAAAACTGACATTACTGGGTGTCGGTACTGTACTTAAATCGTTTGCAATCGTTTGCAATCGCTTGCAAAACTAAATTATCCACTTTCGGTTTTATTTATATGGGACGGAAAATCGGATAAAACGAAAAGAAAAACATCAATATGAGATAAGAAATATGAGGTCTTAATATGATTGCTCTTACAAAAGAGTACGATAATGGACCTCTGGAAACGGCCGAGCACGACACATACGAAATACTGCAGTCTCGGTTTGATTGAGACTGTTCATGAGCGGTAGTGAAATATGCTAGCTACCGCTCACGCCCTCTAGCCCCGAGTTGAGCAGAACTCAATATTCATAAAAATCGACAGAGTTGACAAACGAATAATGTACTGCAATTATAAACTAAACATGAAATTGTATATACAGAAAGAACTCGAATAAATCTTGAAAAATATGGAGGAAATTTTATATTTGAAAGAACGGACATTCTCAATATTTTTCAAAAAGAAGACAAAAACATGTTGGACATATATTCACATGTCTTGCAAAATAAAATCAAACGAACAAGAAGAGTTCATAAGCAAATAAATATTGTGGAATGATTTCGAAATTAAGATATTAAATAAGACGACGTAATACAACAAATGGTACGACGAAGATATAAAACCCATAGGGCATATTTTCCATCTCAAAACAAAACAGTTTTATCCATTTGAATATATTACTGAGTTTTTTTCATTTCAATATCAGACTTTCTGTAATATTAGTTATTGGTACATGTATCAAATATACAATGATGAAACATTTAATTAAAGATAAGTTTTAGGAGCGTAAATAGACTGACAGAGAACTACTGATTATATCCAAACATGCAAAAAAAGGTCCTGCACAATTACCTGTACAAACGCCATGACATTGACATGGCCCCCAGAAGATATAGAAACAAATGTTCTCAGCATATATATTTTAGTGGTGTTATTTTTATAAAACTCTTTATTTGTCCACAAATAAAAATGTATAAAATCGGTACCTTGACCTTTTTTTTTAATTTGAGTGGTGTCATCTATTGCGCTACTTTGGACATGCAAAACACCAACATTAATACGCGTCTTCAACGTACATGAAAACTGTCATGTGTAGGTCACAGTACCGTCTATTTGTTGCACATCCAATTTTAGATTGCGTCATCCCCACTGCAGCAACAATAAACAAGTATTTAAAACAGAATACACATTTTATCCAGTGTAACCTGACATTTTTACTTTTTTGTCATATCAATTAAATGCGTTTTATCCCACAAAGGTATCTTCTAACAAACTAAGCAGATTTAATGATCGATATAAATAAGACACAGGGATGAGGATCTATTTATGTACATACCACAAAAAAACAAACCAAGAAGGTACTCAATGACTTGGCAGCCGGCAGATTAGCAATATAACAAACCGTTAAGGCAGAGTAAAAAAGAACTGACTGTCTTGATAGGGTCCCCCAGTTTGTCCAGTTGTCCTAGTGTGTAATCAAGTCCTATGGTTTGTCTAGAGAGTTGTGTATTATTTAGATAGTGGTAATATATTAGCTGTGTATTGTTGTGGGATTTGAGTTACATTATGCGAAGACAATTTTCAAAATATCTGTCAGCAACTACTGTAGAATTTGCAAATGTAGATATAAAAGTCGAACAGGAAATGCAGCATTTAAGGACCAAGTCAACCAAACGCACGCATAGAAATAAAAACAATTTTAAAGACAAAAAGGCGAAACACGGCACCACAAACATAAAAGGGTTGACATTAGAGCTGCCGCCTTGGAACGGTCAGTGGCAAAAAAGGCCGTGGGGGTTACACAAGATTCTAGTAGTAGATTTGGCAAGTCTGATTTATTTCACCATTTATCAAAACAAGTTTGACACACCTAACATACCGTTTATCACATTGGAAATGCAATTTAGTAGCCAATGCAAATACATTTGTTTTGAAAATCGGTGCAGAAAGAGATATTAAACACAGGCTTGTCCCATGTAAAACCTTGTTGTTGGGACAGCAGAACGTTAGGCAAATTATAATCTTAAAATAGCTCTGTTCAACCTTTATAATTACATTTAGTTTGGCTATTTTGATATAACTGTTCCTGTTATCTCTGTTTAGAATATTGCAACACAGAATTTCAACTTTTCTAGAAATTAACTATTACTATTACTAAAAACATGAGTATGAAAGAAGAATATTGGAAATCGCCGAAACGATAAATCGAGACTGTTCATGAACGGTAGTGGCAAATGCTTTCTATCGCTCACATACTCTTGCACCGGTTTGAGCAAAGATCGATATTTAAAACGTCAATAGTACGAAAATGTTAGCCATACCAAAAATGGTATGTACAAGAAATATTCAATGTGGTATTTTTATACCATGCTGACAATTAAAAAGGAATTGTTATGGTGGAAATAATTCTCGAAATTATTAAAATAATATGGGTAATGTCCTAACGGATGCGTGGTTGCGAAAATGAGAGTTAAAGCAGTCAATGGTCATTTATTCTCATTTTTTACTAACGCATATATAATTCCCCATTGTTATCGACGAACTCACATCCATGATTAATGTCAGTTAACAATAAACTCCATTCAATTAAACCGTTACTCAGAGAATGGCGTTCTTCTAGTAGACCCATTCGTCGAGAGGAAGTTGTCCTAGCCCGGTGCAGGAGAGGGCATACACGTTATACTCAATCATATTTATTACAAGGTGAGCAATTACCAGAATGTATACCCTGCTTTGCACCTTTAACGGTCAAACACATATTGCTGGAATGTGTAGACTATGATCCTATGCGTCAATGTATAAACAAGGTACTACAATGTTAATACTATGACCGAGTTATTTAATACTATAGATTTTAGTCTAGTTTTAGATTTCCTGAAGGAAGTCAGACTATATAAATCATTATAATATGTTCTTGTATATATTTACTTCTTTATATACCCGTTTTCGGGCATTTGTTGATTTACATATATAGTTTATACTACTACCATATCATCCCTTGCTTGTAAATAGTTCTATCTTTATATATTTACATTAATTTTTAATTAATCCTTCATTTCTTCATCATTCATCAGTTTTTGCGCACAGTGTGGCCTGTTTGTGTGTCGTTGAGCCGTAAAACACCATTCATTCATTATTAATTGCTTTATTAATATTAGTATGATTTTCGTAAGTCGTAAACTGGGAATATTTAAGAAATAACTTCATATTGTCGAAAACAAAAGTTCATAAGCCACGTACTACTGGAAACAATACAATGTTTAAACGACCAACAAAAACGCATGGTAAAGGTTAATCATTTGTCACTAGTAAACCATTCAAGAGGCACAATTGAATGTTTTATTAATTCCGGATCACGGCGACCGCAAGCTGGTATAGGGTTTATGTAGATTACGTCATTTACTTTCCTTCATGTCACATAAATGTCCTGGATAGGATTTCATTTCTCATTTCTGACTGATGGCAAGAGATGGAAATACCATAATCAGAATAACTGGCACTCTTGTTGACGAAAGTTACACATTATGAGAATAGTGATGTCTGTTCTCGAATAGCTCTATATTCCAAAATAATGTCCGGAAGAGACCAAAATCAAATTGAGCGGTTTAAACATCATGTTATGCGCTTAAACTGAGGTGTTTGTCAAACGAAATCATTAGAAGCTAGTACGAGATAGACGTACACAAACAGAAAGATGTTGATCAAAATAAGTATTATCCGCAGTCCAAATAAAGTAACAGAGGCATACTCATTTGAATAGTAACACAAACGAGACTGTTTAAGGTATAGACAATACATTCGAAAAGGGACCCTGGAAGCAACAAACACAAACAAAAGAGAAAAATAGCAGACTCGGTTTTATTGAGTCTGTTCATAAGGTGTTATATACGGTGCAACACGTGTCACACCTACTAGCACCGGCTTAAGCGGTATTCTGCTTTAAAGTCAAAACGATTTGGCTTGATGTTTGCAAAGTACCAGTAATAACACTACTGATTTGTTGTCGGGTCGACTGCAAGACGTCGTACACTTTACGACAAACAACTGCAATGCAAAAACATATTTCACACTACCAAACAGATTATCATAGCAGTCTCAACGTTACCATCTCCCGTAAAGCATCAATAAACAGTTTAACAGTGTGTGTTATGCTTCTCCTAGTTATGGGATACGTGTTTTTTAAAGGAAGCAGTTAAATCATGCAAATGTATGTTAAATGCTTTATGCTGTTATTTCAGTTTTCACAAATGTCACGTGTTCAATGTACTTATGATGTTTTAGTGTTTATCCTGTACCCACTGATCGGATCATAATACGATGAATGAATTTCCACGGGTTATCCGTTTCAGGAGCTATTTTGTACTCTTTCGTCAGAGTTGTCACTTTCCTCAGGGCGTTACTCGTCTTTTAATCAGTGTTATAATGTGATTCAAATTATGCATACCCACGTGTCACCCATGTTTCTCATTAAATGAGGTTATATAGAAGATCTTACATGGATACCTGTTTAAATATTTATTAAACGAGTTAATTTTTATGATGCAAGGCTGTGAATAGGTTGGTATGTGAGACTCTATTTATCACATAACAACCAAAAAAAATCTGATAGCGACGTCGTATGTGTGTATAATGTCTTTTCTTGAATCGGTCGTCTCCGTACGACACCAAGCAACGGAACGATCTGGTCGATTACCGTAATCGTTTTTTTTAAACTTTATGAAAATCGACGAGCAATTCCGATCGGTCTTCATTTGCATATTTATTCCACTATTGTAATATGATACATCTAGCATGGCTTTATTACACGCCAACACCGCAAGATATGTGACAACATTTGTATATGTGTCTACATATATTTATAAATGCATATTGATGTGTCACTCACGTATGTCACAGGTTTATCATCTTGTAAGCTAGTTCAAGGACTCACTGTACGCGTTTATTGGGGTTATAATGTGATGTAGGTATAAACATTGTCACATGTTCTCTGAATATAGTGTATTCTTAACTCAGGGTTATATCGTGATGTTTGTTCATCTAGTTGTAATCTATTGCAGGGCCTCAGTTTGCTCGTTTATTGGGATTATACTGTGATGTAGGGTTATCAATTTGTCAGTTATTTCAGGGTCTCATTTATCAGGGTTATATTTGATGTATGTATATCCATAATCACCAGTTCATCTGCATATTTTGTTTTCCCTATTCAGGGTTATGTTCTGATGTATGTTCATCCGCGTGTCAGCTATTTCAGGTTCTCACTTTACTCATTTATTAGGATTATAATGTGATATATGTACATCCAATTGTCACGTTTTACAAGGTCTCGACGTACTCATGTATGGGCGTTATAATGTGATGTAGGGTTAACAGACTCAATACAACCGAGACTGCTACTTGTCTCCCTTGTTTGTGTTTGCTGCTTCCAATTGATCACCTTTTCAGTATTTATTATATTGAAATGTATGTTCATCCACTTGACAGTTATCATACTCGTTTTTCTTGACTATCGCTTATGTTAATAAGGTGCCTGAGCATCTACGCTTTGTAACCTGATGTATTGCTAGTTGTATACAATACTGTATAAAATTATAAAATGTTATTCGTTTTTATTGACTCAAAGTTCAAAACGTTCAACATCTTTGTCAAAGTGACTAATGCGTTTATTGTTTAAAAGAGAGTGCTTCAGTGAATATCTCATCTTCTTTTTCAAGTGATATATTAATGCTAATATAATTCTAATATGTTTGTTGCATAATCTGTTGCGCCTTTTTCAAAATGCATTATGCTAATACTATTTTGTTCAGCGCAGTGTCACACCTCAACTGTTTTTGTTTTAACTTTATAAATGTTTAAGTCGTGTGATAAAGAAACAAATCCAGTTATAACGTAAGCTTTGTATATTTAACTTATTCTTAGATGGGGTTAATTGGTTGGTTACCACTTGAGCGGCTGCTGACAACAGATGCAAGGTTTCGAGTTAAAACTGTTAAAGTATCAACTAACAACGATTCAATCAAATTCTGTAGTTACGCAAAGACAAAACGCATACAGAATCAAAACTGCGAACATGTGCAAAATAACATTTTAGAGTTTAATCAGCTGTATTGAGTAAGACATTCACCAGAGTTGACTTACGAAACTACTTGTCTTTAGGATTGTCAGAAGACTTATGCCACTGACCGTTCAAAGGCGGTAGCCCTGTTGTCAACCCTTTTTTGTTTGTGATGTCGTTTGCATTTATTATTACATTTTCCTTCTTGTTTTATCTGTTTGCGTGTTGTTTTCTGTGTATTGTGGTTGACTGTCCTCCTTGATTGCTACTTTCCCTGTCCGATCTTTTGATATTTCTCTATATATGCGGCCTATTTACGGTTCTTGTAATTCATATATTTTACTGAGAACGAAATTTCCATTTGCCAAGTAATGTTTACACATTGCCCATCAATAAAATGAAGAACATCGACGTTTTAGAGTTGGATATCCTGCTAATATAATTTCTCTGAATCTTAATTGAACGTCTGTCTTTCAAATTGTGTTCATTTGCTTAATTTAAATGATTCGAAAAATCCCCACCGACTGTATATTTTAAGCACTTTAAGGGTCGTCTGTAGTTTAAGCTAGCTGGGTCATATTATCAGACGCAAAGCTAATCAGATCTTTGTTGATTGGAAGTAAATGTTCAATCATTTTAATTTACAAGAATACATTTACGTATTCATCATCATGCATGTAGGGGACCGATACATTATTTTAGCAATGTATTGCTTTATGTTTTTTATTATGAAATTCTGTCAAATATGAAAATTACATATATACGTTGTATAACTTTATATTGAAAACTATTCAATATTTTGAAGCTTTTATTCCATTATTGTGCTAGTCATTGTTCTAACGAATCAAAACACGTTATAAACCTATTATTGTGAAACGCACAAGTTTAGTGGTTGAATTTTATTCTCTTGTTGGTCTGTCTTCTGTCAAGATGTAGAGTACTTTCGTTTTGTTAGAACAAACTATCTGACGGAGATATCTGTTTTTACACTTTGTTTACACTGCTGTCCCGTTTTACTGGGATTACAATAGCGTAGGAGTGAGGTTTCGTCTAGAACATGGTTCAAACACCGGCGTCATATTTGCCACTAACCGTTTCAAGGCGGTGGTCATCTTGCCAGCAAGTATATATGTGTAAGTGATGCCACTGACATCGCAATTGTTGTTTGTTTCTATGCGTGTTTTTGGTTGACTGTGTTCTGTCAAAGCCGCATTTCCTGTGTCCGACTTTTATTCCTACTTTTGCATGCTTTTGTTTTCATATTCATATACACATGATCATCTGTGTATCGTATTTGTATTGCCTATTAAAGGCATTTTCTGTAGTTTTTCATGCGCAAAATTTTGGGCGACTTCTCTTCTAAAACTATTGGATGGAATTTCCTAAAAATTTACAGGAATATTGCTCTTGATATTCTAGTTGTCTTTATTGTCTTTATTTATATAAATGCCTATTATTAGAAAAATACACATAAAATAGGAAAGGTATAACAGTTTGTAAAAATTCAAACAAAATTAAACAATTTAAGCATCAGGGTAGGGTTCCAAAAACCAATATTAAATCTCAATATGCATGGTGACCTATAATGTTAATTGCAAATTTTGTTTTTTATATATGTTAATATATGTGCATAACACGTTTAAACAACTTCTGTTATTGGGAACATACAATTTGTTTTTATCATTATGGGCTAATCTGTGCATACATTGTGAGTAATGGTCTCAACAGATTTTGTGAAAAAAAGATAGGTTTTACATAAAGATGAGCTTTAAATGTTATTATAATTAAACGTTCTTTACTTTAATACAATTCTAGCAGAATTGTGACCACTGAATAAATGATTAGACTTCAAAAATGTATTACTTAGCTATTCCATGGACTTGTTCAACTTTCTGGTCAGATTGACATGACGGTGGCATTACACATTATTTCTTAAAATTTTAACAATTATGGTGACCTACCATTATATTTGCATTTTCTGTCTATATAAATTACAGACTTACTGTACAAAAAGTTTAAAGAAAATCTGTTATGCAGAAAAATAAATACAAAATATGTCTTTAATGATGACTAGTTTGTTAGCGGTGATTACTTTATTTATACAGTCTCGCGTTTTATTTGAATGAATGCATGGTAAGAGTTTTGGTACACTCAAGAACCCGTTTCAAGAAACAACCACCGGCATTTTTGTCACTGACCGTTCCACTAGTTGTCACTGACCGTTCCTCTAGTTGTCACTGACCGTTCCCCTGGTGTCAATCTGTTACTGTTTATGGTGTCGCATAATTTGGTTCCATTGTTCATTGTAAATTGTGTTTATATTGTCCTCCATACACAACCTATCAGTTTATAATGCTAAATTATTAGAAGACCAACTGAAAGGAGACACATTTTCTGCAGAAACCGCAGCACACAAGCGCTCTGTAGTATGCAAGTATTATTATTTTGCTAAATTTACGGGATTTATGTGCAAACGATTTGTAAAACAACTGAGGTAATGAGGGTTACTTTTTTATTAAGATAATTTAATAAACTCAGAGTCAGTGGTATGATTAATGCGTATCTTAATAGTGTAGGTTACGCTAGGGAATTCGGCTAATGACGCCATTTGGCAATCGGTATTTAAACGATAAATTATGTGGTACCACGCGTTGGATCCACGAGCTTTTATCCAATAAACTTGTATCATCCAGGGACTTCTGAAACAATCGTTTCACTAACAACGGTTCTCCTTTTTATATCATACAAGTATATGGGCTTAAAACATGTGTAATGTTAACATAAGGTCTTATCAATTGTCTGAACCTCAAAAACTATAAATGTATCAAATGGTATACCAGGTAAACAATAACAATCAAAGTAATTGATACTAAATCACGCATATCTACATTTATTATTATTATTACATGTTCATATAAAACATGTATTGTTAGCCTATGTGTCAACTTTATTTTATTTTATCAACTTTTCAAAAATGGTTGATTTGACTTTCTGTTCCTCAAAAGATATACAATTTTAAAAATGATACAACATCATTATGCTTTTTAGAGTCGTTCAATATGTAATGTACCAATAAATACTGAAAAGTTGATCCCTTGGAAGCAACAAACACAAACAAGAAAGAAAGGTTGCAGCCTCAGTTTTATTAAGTCTGTTCATGAGAGGTAATTATAAGACGCACCACATCTCACGTCTCCTAGCACCGGTTTAAGCGATATTCTACTTTAAAGCAACACAGAATGGGCTTGCCAAGTTTTACGATAACAAAGCATCATGCAATCTAAGCAATACCAAAATCATAAAAAAATATCTCGTATGCGAAACACAATAAACTGTTGCTTTCCTTTTAGGTACCATTTGCACAGTAATATCCAAAGCATCATAAAACATACCACATGTACAATAATATACAAAGCATCACGTTCGCCGTAAAATACCAAGCCTCATAAAATATACTACGTGTACAATAAAATCCAAAGCATCATAACACTACGCCTGCTAGGAGACGATATTGTACACATACACGCGTTGTCCTTTGACTATATACTCAAGCCTGCACATATGCTTTATTTGCCAATCGACGAGTGTTTTGCTTCAGATATATACTCAGCCCTTCAACTGTGTTTCACCTGTCAACAAATCAAGTTTTCTCATTAAGACATATACGCATGTCTGCACATGTGTTTTGCTTTTAACAAAGTGTATTTAATGATTATGTGTATTCAGTCCTGTACATGGGATTCACTTGTCAACATATTAAATGTTCTCCTTACGATATATACTCAGCCATGCACACGTGATGCACTTGTCAAAAAACCAAATGCACGCCTTAAAGCCCCAACTACTTCTACCAGGGAGAAATGTTGAGTAATGTGTTTCAAGACCGTCCTAACAACATGCTGACCTGAGTTTTCAGGTCAATGCAAGTCAAAGCCTCCCCAAGAATGCGTTTGCATTTCAGTACTATGAAAGACAGATACATAATTTAAACTAGTATAGTAGAAATTAGATGGAACAAAACCTGTGTGAAAAAAATGAAAGAAAATGTAATCAAACAAGTAAAATAAATGTGATCAGGGACGCGCACAAGCACAAAACTGAATTTTAAAAACAAAGACATTTTCAAACACTTTTCTGATTGTTAATGTACCAAAGTGACACATATATACAGAGGACAATTCAAGGAAGATTTCTATCTACTATTATATAGAGATTATTTAATTTGATCGATTATAGGGAGCATTGCCAATATGTTCAATTGTTGTTTACTTTGTTATATCACTCTATATATATAACTATGCATCAAAGCTCATTTTGTCTAAACATAATAAAATATGGTTAAATTAAAGTGTATTACATTAAAAACATTAAAAAATCATGATCAAGGAAATATCTTTTTTTATACAAACGTACTGTCATTCTTATCAAGGTAATTTCTCCTTCAATTTATTTTCTACATATTAACCTACAATAATGTTGTGTTGATGTAAAATATATCCCTATTAATGAATTCCTTCTGTCTTGTTTAGATATTATGCAGATAAATACATTACTTTTTTGATGCTCCAATTTGTATAAACATTTACCAACAACCACATTGGTCGAAATGACTACATGGTGGGATAATTGCCCATTAATCTGCAACGCAAGTATGCTTAGCTGTCACTTGTGTTTGGGGGCTTAAGATATATTCCCAGCTCTGTACGCGTGGTTGACATTTTGACAGACCTAGTGTTGGACTTAAGATATATGCAGTATGTGATACACGTGTTAACAAAGCATGTGTTCTTCGATATGAGTGTACTCAGCCCTTTACACGCGATTCACTTGTTAACAACCTAAGTGTTTGACTTAAGACATGCAGCCCTGTTCACGTGGTTTACTCGTCAAATGATTGGCTTGTTAACAGATCAAGGGGTAACCTTAAAATATACGCAGCCATGCACAAGTGATTTATTTGTCAACACACCAAGTGTTCTTCATAATGTGTATTCTCAGTCCTGATTCACTTGGTAACATACAAACGTTTGCTTTGTTAGAGAATATCTTGGCAATAATTCTTTGTTTACACTTTATAAATTTATTGGAATAGCAATATGGTAAGACAGGTTTGGTGCACCATTAAACCTCATTTCCACTGACCTTTCCATAGCTGTAGTCCTACGTATTGTGTTTGTGATGTCATATATCTTGCATTTTATTCATTTTTGTAATTGCTGTTTGTTTCCATACGCTTTTTCAGATGATAATGGTCCTTGAGGCCAAGCGTTCTCCATAAGGTGTGTACTCAGCCCTGTACGCATGATTCGCTTGTTAACATACCAGGTGTTCGCAAGTCAAACCCAGACTGCAATATTTTGTATGTGTCGTGTTCGGCCGTTTCCAAAGGTCCATTATCATACTCTTTTTTAAGACAACTGTAGCTCTGCACATGTGAATAATTTGTCATCAAACCAAGAGTTCTCATGAATGTGTGTACTTAGTCCTGAAAATGCTCTTTATGTCCCCTCTCCAAGTGTTCACATCCCGACACTTACCCGTACCACAAAACGCCCGCCCACCAGATATACACTTAAACATTTATATAGTAGTGTTAAATTAAATGGAAAAATCAAATCCCGGAGAAACACAATCAGCACAACTGATACATGTGTACATGAGTATCAAATGTCGTGCATTGTCGTTAAAAGTATAGTATTGGCACAGTATTGATCGTGATATGCAATGAGATATCTTCAATTTGTAAATACTAAATGCTTTATATTTACAGGTGAGGTAGGCAAGGAAATGTATATTGTAAACAGAGGCCGTCTTCACGTGGTCGGTGACAACGGCAAAACTGTTCTAGCCACGCTCAAACCGGGTAGTTATTTTGGTGAAATCAGTATTCTAAACATGGGAACATCGGGAAACCGTAGAACGGCATCCGTGCGGTCAGTCGGCTACTCTGACCTATTCCGACTCTCAAAACAGGATCTCTGGGACGTGTTGAAAGAATACCCGGCAGCTAGGGTTAAACTTGAAGCAGTAGCGGTGATGCGGTTAGAAAAGGGTAAAAAGAAAGCAATTGAAACAGGTATACATCCAGATGTTTCTATCATATATTGAACTGTATATTACTGCACAATATAACATGTATAAGTGTATAAACATATTAATGTAGATAGAAAACAAGTGATTCGCTCATGGGACAATAAAACCATACTAACGCTGAGTTAATTTAAGCAACCCATCTCCAACATGTATAACGAGTTGATCCTGTCATCCTGTGCATCAGCTATTTCCCTGGTTGGGTTAATTCTATACACAAATCAGTATAAAAGTCGAACAGGAAATGCAGTATTCACAGAACACTGTAAACCCAAAAACACGCAAAAAGACAAACATGAATGGCAATGTTAATATGGAATGAAATATGACGTCACACAAAAAAGGTTGACAATAGGTCTACCGTCTTGAAAGGTCAGTGGGAAAAAAGGCCTCTGCGGTTTATACCAGGTTCTAGGGTGCACCAAACTTCACACTTACCCTAATTCATCCCAGTAAAACGTGACAGTGTAAATAAAGAAATTCCCACCATGAACTATTCTCTAACCAACAAGGCAGCATTAATAGGCAATATAAGTAAAACACAAAGATGCTCGTGTATACATAAATGCAAAAAAATAATAACATAGTAACACACAAAGAAGGTACTCAAAGACATGGCAGAGACCAGAGCAACAAGAGAATAAACCAGTGAGAGCACGACAAGACAAGACTGCAGTCAAACATCAAACTCATCGTCCTTTTGGGCTTTAGGTAGACGTCATCGTAGGGTCCAAAGCCTGTCCGGTCATCGCACAATTAAAGATGAAAGGATAGTGGCGATATGTAAATGGATCCACCACCAAGCATGCTGTACGTTGCAAACTGATAGGGTCATAACCTCTTTTGATACACCTTTTACCAAGTTTAACAAAGATAGTATGAAAGTGATCATGACCAAGGATCTGACGAAGTTTGTAAATCATGTCAACATAGAAGTCAGTTTGTGATAGTTCCTGTCGCAAAAGAGTTCTTAAATTACTTTTATATTTGGAAAGAAAATCAGGTTTACGATAATACAATTTTGCAAAGGTTTTGCGAATGTGATGGTAAGACCATGATGAGTATCTAAATATAAGGAAGACTATTACAGCCACTTATTTGCAATGTTGACTCCATAGCATGTGGACTCGAAACATGACACTACTACATTCGTCATAACTTCAATATATATGTAGCATGCCATCTGTAGGCGGGTACAAGTACATTATATGACAAAGTTAATTAAACACTAATTCAGCATGGCAGTTAATAATACGCTATTAAGAAATGCCGTCAACTGTCGCGTGTTTTGAGGATGACAGTAAGGTAAGAGAAGTTTGGTGCACCCTAGAACCTGGTTTAAAACACCCAAGCGGCCCTTTTTGCTACTGACCGTTCCAAAGCGGTAGCCCTATTTTCAACCTTATTTTATATGTGTGTCGTCGTCTTGCATTTGCACATTCCATTAAATGGGGTACAAAATACTTTTGTTTTTTAAGATTCTGATATTTTAAAAATGTTTCATTTCATGATATAGTTTATATCTAACAAGATGTGGTGTTAGCGTTCTGTTAATAAGGTATAGCATGTTAAATCACCATATATTTTGAATGGAAATTTGGCGTAACCAGCTTCAATTAAACTTGCTCTGTAATCTAAGGCAGCACATACACCTGTACAAAAGTAATGCAGTAGGCGATATTCAGGCTCATTCTTCGTTTAGACAACCATACCCTCTTGAACAGCTAGATGTAGCCCATTTAAAGACTCACCTCATTGACAAATACAAGCATGATATTACATATACAACGCAAAATAAACTAGAATTCATATTATACCTGCATCAAATTTCAAACCAAACTCGGTGTCTCTCTAATAGCTATGAGAGACAATGTTATGATATGTTATTTGATACAAAAATGATTTATATCACTTAAAACGTCATATTTGTTTAACATTACATTATGTCTTTACTGCAAAGAAACACTACATACATAGTATATTTCTAAAACGTAATACACGTTTTTGGTTTGTTTTTGTTTTGTTTTATGTTTGGATGAAGTGTATTATTTAAAATTAATATATCAAAACGTAAGACTTTATACATGTGCACGTGTATTCAGCAGAAATTACATATAAAACATGCAGCACATATCCACTGATGCATATGTTAGTATTAAATATACAGTTGAATCCTCGTGTTTTGTCGTTTTCTTAAACCACAATGGTCATTTAGAGTCATGCATGACAAGCTATAAGCAGCTAGCATTACAGAATACAACAATACATCTTAGGAACAGAACTTACTTTTATGAAGTAAGTAAATAAAACTGCGCCTACCGCAAGAAATAATACTGCATACATGCCGTCTTCAATGGTCATTTGAAAACATCGACGACAGTGAGGCTATATAATATTTGGGAAACAATATGGTAAAAGGGAAATAACTACTATTAGTATGTCAGTAGTATCAGTTAAACAGTGAAAGACGCTTTAATGTATTCATTGTACATGTATATACATTCTAAGAGAGCGAGTCAACTGTTTATCGTTGCATCGTTGTTTTAAAGTGACTTAATATGCTTGCATCAGTCGAAAAATGATAAAGACCCTGGAGAACAAAAACATTACCAAGAACCAATATTCTCACACTCGTCGGTGATGTTTTTGTTTATAAATACGATTCAAAAGTCGAACAGGATGCAGCATTCAAGGACCAATGTCAACCACAAACACACAGAGAAACAAACAACAACTGCATAGATGATTAAATGGCAAAACATGACATCACAAACGGTTGGCAATATGTTGCCCTGAAACGGTCACTGTCAAAATAGACCGTTAAGGGTTTACATTGGGTTCTATGGCACATCACACCTACCCATTTAAACTTAACAAACGCACATGAATTCACATTTCGTTAAGAACGTGCTCTCAACCTATTGTATTTGTTGTCATAAGATAGTTTGTATAGAAATTCGCAAAATTACTGATAGACATACAATTGCATGAGAACAATGTAAAATTTAGCTTTGTGTAAAATGATGATACCTGCCCAAAACAAAAAATTATGTAGCAAACATATTAAAACACAAAAACTTTTTTTTTATTATTATTTGCATGATGTTATTATTTTTGTCCAATTTAACCGAGACTGCTTATTTTTTTAAAACGTCTCCCCTAGCTTGTTATCACAACTGTTATTCATTCCGATCATTGTAGATCGCTGAGTCCGATATTTATTTACAGATATCGGTGGTATCGGTGGTACATTCTCAATTACGGTTCCACTACTCCAGACTTTAAAGGCGCTGAGTAGTGTTTTAACTTTTTTTGAATATGCTGTCTGTTTTTTAAATTAATATTTTGACTGTTGCTTGTGATACGCAGTCTTCATAACTTCTGCTCCATATTAAATTTCATTTTGTTTATTTTTTGTTTAGGGTAATTCATTTTATTATAAACTGGGACCATTCGCCGCTGGACATGGAATGGTATGACAATAGCACATTGCATGATCCATGTTCACCGTCATATGCATACCATATGCATCCCGTTTTAGGATGGCTCCAATGTTCGTATTATTGGCATTTTACATATTGAGTTTTGTTCAACCCGCGGTTAGAGGGCGTGAACAGTAGCAATCATGTTGCACTACCCTTCATGAACATTCAATCGAACCGAGACTGCAATACTTTTGTTTTATTTTTGTTGTGTTCGACGATTCCAAAATTATCCTTTCATACGTTTTGTAAGTTGTATTGCCTCACTAAGTCCCCGCGTGCTACGAATCAGTTTTGCTACAATGATCCTACAATATATGGCTTTGAATATAACACCGCTTAAGCCGGTGCTACGCGGCGTGAGAGGTGTTTCTTCTTGCATTACCTCTCATGAACAGACTTAATAAAAAACGAGTCTGCTATTTTATTCTCTTGGTTGTGTTTATTGATTCTAACGGATCTCTCTCATCAGTATGTGTTGTATTTTAGTATAGCTATAGCCGTTTACGGGTTGTGATGATCTTTGTTAAAGTAAATTACAAACACTCCTACACCTTAGATACATTTTAATATGACAATGCTATTTAAAGACAAATGTGTAACCAGTTTTCAATAGACGAACCTGCGCTTATTAGTCATTTGGACAAGTTAGCAGTTAATACGCAAGCTGTTCGTGCATACACTGTTGAATGATCAGCCCGAGTTATAATATCAATGTTTAATGTTTCAAATTGTGTTTCAGTGGATTTGAAGCGGAGCAAGAGTACGCCCGGATTGGTGGAATCAGCCGGAAAGGTTCCAATGCAAACTATGTGTATCACACGCCACCATACACTTCCCTCTAGTCTTCCTACACAAAGTTCTTCCAGTGAGCAATACGATGTTGCATCGCCATCGGACGAAGCCAATCAAGGCGCGTCAGGTTTAGACAATGGTACCAAACCACCCAGCGAGCAGCAGAATCCGGAAACGAAAATCAGAATGGTTTCTAGTGTGACATCATTTCTAACGGGATCCCCGACAGTGCGATCACCAATAAATACGGATGGTCAAACTCCAATGTTTCATTTTAGCTCCCCAATGACTCCTGGTCAACCACAGCAAATATCTACCCCGTATCATGTCCAGACCAATCCAACCATGTTCAATATGTGCGGAACAGCACCTGGAACGTATACGGACTATATAGGTCGCGATGTGCTACATGAACCTTTACAACGTGGCAATGCTCAACCTTCGTCACTTAACCAAGCGTATCCTCATTACTCTCAACAAATTCCGGTTAGCATGAACTCACTCAATTCTCAACAGCAAATGGCATTTCTTTCCCCAATGTGTGCCTCAACTGGATATATGTCTCCTCTGTCACCAAATCAGACAACAACGCGCAGCAATACACCGTCATTTTATTCAAATATACCGTTTTCTCCAGGCGGTTCTCCTCGGGGGACTTCCCTCTCAGCTGACGTTCAACCCGGAAATCCTGTTCAGCTTTACAATGGTGATACGCATGACACGTTGGTGCAGGAAATCACGAGACTCAGGGACAGACTCAAAACAGTAGAATCAGAAAATGCCGCAATGGCTTCTAAATTAAACCAGCAACAGTGGGAGCTGGAACACAGGCTCTCTGAACTGGAAATGCACATGACGTGCACTAGTGATATGGGAAGTACTGGAAGTACTGACGACCGCTCCAATCCGTTCGAGAATATCAGTAGAGAGTCAATCATTTGACATATGGTTGATTTTCTGCGGCAATGACATATCAGTTTATATTAATATATTGATATATATACTACAATCACTTGTTTTACTTATGTAATCATTTTCCTGTTCATTATAATAAAATTGAGTGCAAATACGCTTATAAGCAATCAAAATTATCATATCGATCAATAAGTCAGATTTTGAACTACACATTCCATTACAAATACACAGGTAGTTATACGAAAATCAGCTCTTAGCTCTTTAGTATAATCCGAACTTTGTTTAGATCGAAAATAAAAGTAAAATAAATAAACAGGATACATAGGTCATCTGGACATTGCAGGCTGAGGTCTGGAATATAGGCTGAAGCTTAGACTGTACTTTCATGTATATGGCTCAATCAGTTAAGATACATAATTATGATACATGGAATGGCTGTTAGGGCTTTGCTTTTCAAATTACCAAAATATCGAAATTTAGGCACTCTAGTTTGAGATATTAGGCATTTATTTATTTAATAAACTAATATTTGAATTCAATATTGTTTCTATTATATAAGTTCAAAACACGTTTTTCAGCCAAAATGTGGTCCAAAATGTGGTAGGGGTACACATCGCGAATCCCGGAATCCTGGCCCGGTAATCAATATAGAAACGCCATTTTGTGAACAGTAAACTGGAACAGAATGAAGTTAAATATATGTAGTTAATAGGTGTATATGAGAACAGTTATATCCATGTACGACTAAATAGGTGATTTGACAAACAACACTAATCTACTACTGCTTTGCTTCTGATGCATACGGGGACGTGCCTGTATACTATTCTCCATAATTGTATGCAATAAGCTTATTATTGAATCATTGATTGCTGCATATATCTATGATTCTTTGAAGCGTTTTAGCAATATTGGTGCTACGAACGCGGTTGGTTTGTAGTGACTGTATTCTGTGAATGCTACTCTTGCTGTTGGACTTATAAACTTTCTTTATAAAAATGCACATATATGGGTCCAATATCAAACCAAAGATTACTGTTGTTTTTTGTACATAATAATTCTGTGATAATACTGTGTTTCCTTGACTACCACGGTGTACATGATTGCTGGAAGTAGGTATAAAAGTCGAACACAAATTGTAGAATTTATAGAATACACGAAAAACCACACTAGAAGCAAAGTCTGCGCGACAACAAACATAAACCTGTGGATAAAATGGTCACCGCCTTGGAAGAGTCTTAAAGTATTTATCCCGCCGATAAAGCACCGTTTTACAAAATATGACCGCCGTTTCTAAACCTTCTGACGACGAGGTATCTATTTTGAGAATCCAAACTCTATTTACACAATTTAAATGGCTTTACCTAGCCAGGCCAAACCTCAAAACTGGACGCCGAATTATGAGTTACCAACACATAATTAATTTTACTTATAACTATTCAATGACCGGTATTAAAAGACAATAATATAATAGGTCAATATCGTCAACAATGACATCACTATCGTCAACAGTTCCATTACGTCATTGCATAAACAAACATGCCGAACCTAAGTAGTTGGCTACGTCAACGAGCGCAGTGACAATGACAATGGTATGATAGAACAATAATATATCACGAGTATCCGGTTCCGATAGGAAAATGTCAACCTTCGGAATATCTGTAGTAGTAGCAGTAGCTCAGTTCCGATAAAAATAATTATACCTCATGTTGGAATTCTCGGTCTTTACCAGATACCCATGAAGATTCTTCTAATCCTCCCTTTGTCTGGCAACGGGGTTTCAAACGCTCTTTTTTATTTGTGTATTATCTGTCTTCCTTATATGATATTATCTGATAATTCCAATGGCAAAAATGGCATTTATCTACTTGTTTATGAATATATAATGTTTATGTTGCCAACGGATTGTAACAGGTGGACATGCTAATAGTATATATAGTACCACAACTGACGATATGAAACTAACTATTCGTCATGACAACTCTACATCAGGGTAACTACATATGAATTTAAGATGCGGTCCGAAAAATAAAAATAATAAAGAAATTGAAGAAACATATAGCGTTCTAGAGTTAGATATACCTAACAAAAAATGTGGAATTATTCAAAATGTTAACATATTGTGCTAAAAACGTATTATTAGAAGTAATTTGTCCTGTCATATTTTCTCTAACTTTTGGTAATAACCAGATTGTATGCTTCATGTTGGAGACAATAGTCAGCGTTATTATTCCATGCTTATCTAGAACCAACAGGGATGACATATGTACCGGACAACCAGTCTCAGAATGCGTCCAATATAAAGCTTTAATATATAATCGGAGTTCTTCTTTACTATGTATATGTAGGTTTACTTCGTAAAAAAAAAATATGTTAACGGGAGAAATTATTCAGAACATTTGTTAAATAGTTGGAGTAACATGGTGAATTCTTTTTAAAAGCAACAACAAAAAATGTATGTAATTGCAGTTTTGAGTGTGTATGTGTGCTTTTTTTCAAAATAACTGTAACAAGTTATGTTTAGATATGTATTCATTTTCATCTATTTTTAAATTTACAGTCTCAATCCAAACGAGACTGCAATAGATTTTATATTTATTGTGTTCGACGATTTCCAAATATCTCCTTTCTTACGTTTTTCTATCACAACCAGAATGTTCAACCAATGATTATTAACAGTTATTTGTGAAATATTAACCTAGCCATCAATTTTAAGGTGTTGTTTGCGATTCATTGATGAACATTTTTCATCACTTCTGAATATTTTGAAGGAAAACCCACAACAACAACAACAACAACAACAAAACGAAAAAAACATCAAATGTTTTTTGGCATGCAAGAAACACATTTATTGCCACTTTAAGATAAGTGCTGTGAAATAAACAAAACACATGGATAAAAATGTAACAGTAAAATGGTTGCAAATAAATCGGTAAAATGATAACAAATATAACACTTTTACAAATATAGTGCAAATCAAAACATTGTTTTAAGTAAAATCTAACTAAGATTCTGGATGATCACTTAACACGTTAGAGATTAGATCATGGCGGGGATTTCTTACACTGTCCTGTTTTAATGGGATGACAGTAGGGTAAGTGCATCCTAGAACCGGTTTAAATCCCCAGTGGCCTACTTTGCCACTGACCGTTCCTAGGCGGTAGCCCTATTGTCAACCCTTTTGCGTTTGTGATGTCGTTTGTATTTGTTGTTTCTTTTGCCTTCATGTTTGTCTGTTTGCGTGTTTGTTTCTGTGTTTTGTGGTTGACTGACCTCCTTGAATGCTACATTCCTGTCCGATCTTTTTATATTTCTTAGTGGTCCCATGCACAATAACATCATGTGTTTTATTGAACATCTGGGTGTACCGTTTTAACAAATAAACAAAATAGAAACATACATTATTTATTTTCTAACAGTTTACCCCTGCTTTCAACGTCTTTAATTGTACTCCAAAGACAAACACCTATTCAGAAAAACGCTCTGGGATTTCTTAAAATTGGAAATGAAATCCAAAATAGTAGAACATATTCACAAATAGTAGCACTGTAAACGCAATTAATGTGTAACATTGCCCCTCATGTGTGGCGTTCAACTGGTTGCCAATAACGTTAACGCTTGAAATGGAATGTACACGGTTGCCAATAATGCATACGGTTGTCATTAATGCGCACGATTGGCATTAATGTGTACTGTTGCCATTAATGCGTACTGTTGCCATTAATATGTACGGTTGCTATTAACGCTGTTGCAGTGAAATGTATTATGCTGTCATTACTGTGTACCATTATGTTTTAGGTATTTTGCCATTTAATGCGTATTGTTTCCTTTAATATGTATTTTTTTCTATGTATATATACTGCTACCATTAGTGTGTACCGTTGATATCAGTATGGCCATTAATGTATACGGTTGCCATTAACGTATACGCTTGCAATTAATGTGCACTGTTTCCATTAATGTTCACGGTTGCCATTAATGTGCGCGCTTGCAATTAATGTGTACTGTTGCCATTAATGTGTAAGATTGCCGTTAAGTGCTTGCTTGCAATTAATGTGCATTGAATACTGTTGCCATTAGGGCTTACGGTGGTCATTAGCGTCTACTGTTGCAGTGGAATATTTTATTTTGCCATTAATATGTACCTTTGGGTTTTTTGGTGTTTTGCCATTAATGTGTAAGGGTGGCATTTAATGCGTATTTTTTCCATTATTTTATATTTGTGTATACTGCTACCGTTATTGTGTACCGTTGTTATCTATGTGTACGTACGATTTCCATTAATGTTTACGCTGGCAATTAATGTGCACTGTTGGCATTAATGTATACGGTTGCCATTAAATTAAATGTGTACTCTTGCGATTAATGTGTAAAGTTGCCTTTTATGCGTCAGATTGCCATTAATGCACACGTACTCTTGCAATTAATGTGCGCTGTTGCCATTAATGTGTAGGGTTGCCATTAATGTGTACACTTGCAATTAATTAATATGTACTGTTTTCAATAATGTGTAAGATTGCTATTCATGTGAACGGTTGCAATTAATGAGTACTGATGCCATTAATGTGTAATATTGCTATTAATGTGAACGGTTGCAATTAATGAGTACTGATGCCATTAATGTGTAATATTGCTATTAATGTGAACGGTTGCAATTAATGAGTACTGATGCCATTAATGTGTACGATTTCCATCACTGTGTATGCTTGCAATTTATTAGTATTGATGACATGAATGTGTAGGGTTGCCATTAATGAGTACCGTTGTTATTATTGTTTACGATTGCCATTAATGAATGCGAAACGTAGCCATTTAGGTATATGGTTGCTACTCTAATCAGACCACAGCTAACACGGTTTGCATTTTGTCAAATTCTATAAATATGTTAATTTGCAGAAATTAACAATGCCAGCCATTGATGACATGTATGAAACAGATTAATTGTTTGCTAGTTATACGTATGTGACATATTAGTTATTTGTTATTTATTGAATTGTATTTGTTAAACATTTGAGTTTCTTATGATTCGTTAAAATTATTACTAAAACGTTTGTGTTTTCTCCTTAAAATAGCAGATTTGTTTAAAATGGAACATGTCTCAGCATGGGACAGCAAGTGATGATCGGGAAGTTTCTTCACGGAATCGTGCAGAATCGTAATGTTTTAATATCCTTGACCAGATGTGTGTAATGCTATACATCAGTAGTGAGACATGCTTTAGAGATGTGAAAATAATCAATATAAATTGTCCAAGCATGTGTCCGAAATAGTATTCAGTAGTATATATGAAGGTTGTATACGGTTATAGAATAGTTCCGGATAACTAAACAACATTTCTGTCAACATTGAATTGTCTTGATTTTGAAATCAAGAACATGAATCATTTGAAGCCAATTCACTGACTACTGATACTATGCTACATCATTTGTTATGTAAACGTGATAACACTGCTTATGGTTTCATTGGTGGATGCCAACATTTCGTTTGACGGCATTAGCTATATTATGAAATTAATTGGGTGAACGGTATACAATACCCCATTTTCGCCACTGCCAACAGCATGAAGGATATTTTCTTTTTTGGTCGAGTAGTATGGTTAATACATTATTTTCTACTGCCCTTCTCTTAGCAAGCATCGTGATGGACTTGTGATAAGGGTATTGTTGTACAAGTCATATTGCAGAGCTTGATCTTGCACTAGTTTGCTGATTTACATGAACTCAATAGTGCGCGTGATTTGTCGATGAGATTTTTTTTATACGAATCCCATTAAAAAAACGCTGCTGACATGAATATGTTTTATAGAGATTATGTAGCCTATGGATTAACTGTAGTCGGGAGTTTATATTTTATTTATTGCTATATTAGTATAACCTGATATGGAATGTGCAATGCTTTTTGGTGCGTGTGTCAAGCCAGTAAGCACATTCATTTTTCTTATTTCTTTTCTTACATGCTATTAAGCTTTGTTGTAATTATGTAATAAGGCCCGTTCTACAAAAACTGTTTGAAATATTGAGACTCGAAAAGACAAAGTATGAAACTGCGAGAGCTAAAATCATGAAACGTTATAGCGCTAAAACGTTACACATGAAAGAAAACCTTATCGTACCATATGGTAAATTTCAACACAAGAAGTATTAAAAAGTAAGATACGTTTTGACATCTTTCGTCGTTTTAGTTCTCCGCTTTTTGTATCATAATTCGCGTTGAACCGGTTTGCGTATGGTTGACAGAGAAATGAAGCCTCCCAAAATATGTGCGTTTTATGTACATGTTGGCAGCGAATTTAGATTATAGGTATTGCTGATCATTGTCAATTCAAACTTAAGCCTACTTTACAGATGTGAATATATGTGTACGCAAACTCCTTTGACTATATACAACAGACTGTTTTGAAATGTATGTTTAAACGAAATATTATAATAACCTATGGTGGTTTTCAAAGCAATAACGGCTGGTTTAACTAAAAAATATGTTTTGTTTCAATTATTTATAAATGTTTAATTAGTTTCCAAATATTTAGTTGATACCATATTAACATGTTTTAAATTACTACGATTTTTAAATGAAACTGTTTGTATATAGAATGTAAATTTATTAATATACACAATAGTTAATAAATTATCTAAATAAAATTATTAAAAACAAGTTTGTGAGTTTTATCTTTACTAATGGAATGGTCCAATAGACACTATGAGACATACACAAACTAGTCACTGTTGAGGAACATGTACATTATAAGGAAATATAATGTATCTTGTCTCCACATCTGTAGAGCATTGCAGAGCATGTGCATCATAACAAGCCTACAATATAATAAGCCGCCACTGTTGCAAAACCACGTATCACCATTTAATGAATTAAACATAACATGCTGTCACTATTCAAAACATGGACGTCCTTAAATGTTGATGGTTGTTTCATAAACGACCGACACCGTTGCTTAACATTTACCTCATTTAGAGACAAACACATAACAATAGTATTAAAGGAGACATTTGGAACGCGATCAGTATGAGAAACATGTTGCAGTCTCTGTTTGATTGAGACAATGCTAGCAACAGTTCACACCCTATATCCTCGGGTTGAGCAGAACTCAATATTTAAATTGTCAATAGAACGAAAACTTGAGCTATCTTGATGATATGCATATGATTTTGTTAGTGGTGTATTCAGACAAGTTGCATTGAACTATTAATCGGGATTGGCACAGAGACGCCAAATTGCTGTTTGAAGTCTCCCAAATATGTGAGATGTCTGTTTAACACTTTTGAAGGTTACTCTCTTTGTGGACTTCCCAACACTCAAAGTGGACGAGGTTTCCGTACTTTATGGCGGAAGTCCACTTGACAAGTTATTAGTGTAAATGTCATTATTTCTAGGCAATGTTGTCTTGCGTTTATAAAATCAAGCACAATGGGTTGATCGACGTGCTTATTTGCACGTAAGACGAACTACTTCAAACAAATAAAACAACATAATGCAGTCTGTAAGTAAATGTGTAAGTGAACATTTTGTTTAAGTGAACTGTGTAAAACTGTTTACCTCTGACCATCAGCTGTATTAGTCGACTTAACAAAAACTGAAATAAAACTAGTCAACTATACAGAAACAAATACATATACAGAAACAAATACAACTAGTCATATATACAGAAGCACATCCAACTAGTCATATATACAGAAATAAAAAACAACTAATCATATATACTGATTCAAATACAATTAGTCACAAAAAAGAAACCAATACACGTAGTCATATATACAGAAACACATATCACTAGTCATATATACAGAAACAAAAAAAGCGATTCATCTATACAGAAATAAATACAACTGGTCATATATACAGAAATAAATACAACTAGTCATACATGCAGAAATAAAAACAAAGAGTCATATATACAAAAACAAATACAACTAGTCATATATACAGAAATAAAAAGAACGAGTCATACATACAGAAACAAATACAACTAGTCATCTTACAGAAACAAATACAACTAGTCATATATACAGAAATAAACACAACTAGTATCTATACAGAAACAAATGCAACAATATGCGAAGTTATCGTTGCATGATACAGTGACAGAGCAATACTAATTAACTCTGTATCAAGGAAAAAAAAGATAAGATTATCGAAGATCGAGATATACTTAAGTGTGTATCACGGATTCATCTATGTGTTCTACATATAGTGCCTATTAATACTGCCTGGTTTGTTAAAGAATATAACAAGTTGGGGATGTCTATATTTACACTATCGCATTTATTGCGATGTAAACATGGTAAGAGTGAGGTTTGGTGTACCCTGGAGAATGGCGGCATTTATGCCGACCTTTCCAAGGCGGTGGCCCTATGGTCAACCGTTCGTATGTTTGATGTCATATGTCATATTTCCTATTAACATTGTACTTTTTGTTTGTTTGAATACGTGTTATTTTTGTTGACAGTGTTCTGTGAAAGCTACATTTCCTATTCGACTTGTATACCTACTATTACTTAGATATGTATTAAAGGAACTACACGATGAGATAATCGAAGACAGAGACGGACTAACTTAACTATGTACGTATGTATCAAGGAACAAATACGTTAAGAAAGACGTACTTACTTACTTATGTATTCGGAAATAATAAAATAATATTTCGAAGACAGAGAGAAGCTTACATAAATATGTATCTAGAAACAAATGGAAGACGAAGACGGAGTCATACCTACTTCAGTATATATCAAATAACAAATAGCTACGATTATTTAAGATAGACACACACCTTCTTAACTATATAACAACATACCTACTTGTCTATGCATCAACGATCAAGACATGCATACTTAGCTTTGATATACTATTGATGTATCAATGAACAATAAAACAATATTGACATACTTAGTTGACTATGTATCAACTAAAAGTAAAACTATATTGACACACTTACCTGACTATGTATCAGAAACTATAAAACAATATTGACACACATACTTGACTATGTATCCACTAACGATAAAACAATATTAGCAGACTTACTGGACTTTGTATCAAGGAAAAATACAATAATATGGACACACTTACTTGACTATGTATCAAGGAACAATACAAAATTTTGAAATACTTACTTGACTATGTATCAACGAAAAATAAAACAATATTGGCACCCTTACATGAATATGTATCAAGGAACACTACATACTTTTGGCAAATATACTTGAGTGCGTAGTAAGGAACAATAAACAACATATTGACATTCTGACTTGACTATGTATCAAGGAACAAAACATAATATTGACAAACATACTTGAGTATGTAACAAGGAAGAATAAAAACAAATAATCAAGGAACAATACATAATATTGACATAGGTACTTGACTATGTATCAAGGAACACAACCTAATCATGCTAATATTGACAAACATTTTTAAGTATGTAGCAAGTAACAATAAAACAATATTGACATACTTACTTGACTGTAATAAAGAAACAATAACATAATATTGATAAACACACTTGACTGTATAGCAACAAATAATCAAATGATATTGACATACTTACTTGACTACGTATCAAGGAACAATAAAATGATATTGACATACTTACTTCACTATGTTTCAAGGAACAATTAAACACTATCGACATACTTACTTGACTATCATAAAGGAACAATAACCTCATTTTGACAAACTTATTTGACTAAGCATCAAGGAACAATCAAACAACATTGACATACTTACTTGACTGCCATAAACATGATAAAGAAAAAACAACATAATATTGACAAACTGACTTGACTATGTATCAAGGAACGATAAACAGTATTGACATACTTATCTGACTGTCATAAAGGAACAATAACATAATATAGACAAACTTACTTGACTATGTATTAAAGATCAATAAAATATATTTACATACTTAATTGACTATCGGAACAATAACATAAAAGTGACATACTTTCTTGAATATGTATAAAATTAACATTCTTTCTTCACTATCTATCAAGGAACAATACAATAATAGTGAACACATTTACTTGACTATGTATCAAGGAACAATACAATAATATTGAACACACTTACTTGACTATGTATCAAGGAACAATACAATAATATCGACATACTAACTTGACAATGTATCAAAGCAAAATAAAACAATATTGACACACTTACTTGACTACGTATCAAGGATCAGTACAATAATGTGAACATACTTACTTGACTATGTATCAAGGAACAATACAATAATATTGAACACACTTACTTGACTATGTATCAAGGAACAATACAATAATATGGACACACTTACTTGACTATCTATCAAGGAACAATACAATTATATCGACATTCTAACTTGACAATATATCAAACCACAATAAAACAATATTGACACATTTACTTGAATATGTACCATTAAACTATAAAACAATATTGACACACATACTTGACTATGTATCACGGAACAATAAACATCATATTGACATTCTGACTTGACTATGTATCAAGGAATAAAACATAATATTGACAAACATACTTGAGTATGTAACAAGGAAGAATAAAAACAAATAATCAAGGAACAATACATAATATTGACATAGGTACTTGACTATGTATCAAGGAACGCAACCTAATATTGACAAACATTTTTAAGTATGTAGCAAGTAACAATAAAACAATATTGACATACTTACTTGACTGTAATAAAGAAACAATAACATAATATTGATAAACACAATTGACTGTATAGCAACAAATAATCAAATGATATTGACATACTTACTTGACTACGTATCAAGGAACAATACAATGATATTGGCATACTTACTTCACTATGTATCAAGGAACAATTAAACACTATCGACATACTTACTTGACTATCATAAAGGAACAATAATCTCATTTTGACAAACTTATTTGACTATGCATCAAGGAACAATCAAACAACATTGACATACTTACTTGACTGCCATAAAGGAAAAACAACATAATATTGACAAACTGACTTGACTATGTATCAAGGAACGATAAACAGTATTGACATACTTACCTGACTATCATAAAGGAACAATAACAAAATATAGACAAATTTACTTGACTATGTATTAAAGATCAATAAAATATATTTACATACTTAATTGACTATCGGAACAATAACATAAAAGTGACATACTTTCTTGATTATGTATAAAATTAACATTCTTTCTTCATTATCTATCAGGGAACAATACAATAATATTGAACACACTTACTTGACTATGTATCAAGGAACAATACAATAATATCGACATACTAACTTGACAATGTATCAAAGCAAAATAAAACAATATTGACACACTTACTTGACTACGTATCAAGGATCAGTACAATAATATGAACACACTTACTTGACTATGTATCAATGAACAATACAATGATATTGAACACACTTACTTGACTATGTATCAATGAACAATACAATAATATGGACACACTTACTTGACTATGTATCAAGGAACAGTACAATATTATGGACACACTTACTTGACTATATATCAAGGAACAACACAATAATATGGACACACTTTCTTGACTATGTATCAAGGAACAATACAATAATATTGAACACACTTACTTGACTATGTATCAAGGAACAATACAATAATATGAACACACTTACTTGACTATGTATCAAGGAACAATACAATAATATTGAACACACTTACTTGACTATCTATCAAGGAACAATACAATTATATCGACATTCTAACTTGACCATATATCAAAGCACAATAAAACAATATTGACACATTTACTTGAATATGTACCATTACACTATAAAACAATATTGACACACATACTTGACTATGTTTCAGGGAACAATAAAACAATATTGACCCACTGTCTGGACTAATTATCAAGGAACAATACAATAATATGGACACACTTACTTGACTATGTATCAAAGAACAGTAAACAACATTGACATACTTATGTGACAATCATAAAGGAACAATTACATAATATTGACACACTTACTTGACTATGTATCAACGAACAATAAAACAATATTGACATTCTTACTTAACTATGTATCAACGAACAATAAAACAATATTGACACACTTACTTGACTATGTATCGAGTAAACAATACGATAAAATAGACAGAATTACTTGACTATGTATCAAGGAACAATAAATCAATATTGACACCCTTACTTGACTATGTATCAAGAAATAATACAATAATATTGACATACCTACTTGACAATGTATCAAGAAACAATAAACCCTAATTGACATACTAACTTAACTGTGTATCAAGGAACATAAAAAAAGATAGTGGCATACTTACTTGACTTTGTATCAAGGAACAGTATAACAATATTAGCATATTTACTTGACTATGTATTAAGGAACAATAAAACCATAGTGACATACTTACTTGACTATGTATCAAAGAATATTAAAACAATAGTGGCATACGTACTTGACTATGTATAAAGGAACAATAAAACAACATTGACACACTTACTTGACTATGTATCAAGGAACAATACAATACTATTGACATCCGTACTTGACTATGTATCAAGGAACAATACAATACTATTGACGTACTTACATGACTATGTATCAAGGAACAATAACATAATATTGGCATACTAACGTGACTATTTATCAAGGAACAATAAAACGATCCTGACATCCATACTTGACTATTTATCAAGGAACAATATGATAATATTGACATCCTTACTTGACTATGTATCAAGGAACAATACAATAATACTGACGTACTTACTTGACTATCCTAAAAGAACAATAAAATAAGACCAACATGCCAAAACGATATTGCCATACGTACTTTGCTATCATAAAGGAACAATAAGTCTGACATGCTTACTTAATTATGTATCATGGAACAATAAAAGGATATTGACATACTTACGTAACTATCATAAAGGAACAATACAATAAGAGTGACATGCTTGCTTGACTATGTATCAAGGAACAATAAAAGGATATTGACATACGTACGTTACTATCATAAAGGAACAATACAATAAGAGTGACATGCTTACTTGACTATGTATCAAGGAACAATAAAAGGATATTGTCATACGTACGTTACTATCATAAAGGAACAATACAATAAGTCTGACATGCTTACTTGATTATGTATCATGGAACAATAAAAGGATATTGACATACTTACGTAACTATCATAAAGGAACAATACAATAAGAGTGACATGCTTGCTTGACTATGTATCAAGGAACAATAAAAGGATATTGTCATACGTACGTTACTATCATAAAGGAACAATACAATAAGACTGACATGCTTGCTTGACTATGTATCAAGGAACAATAAAACGATATTGACATACGTACTTTACTATCATAAAGGAACAATACAATAAGACTGACATGCTTGCTTGACTATGTATCAAGGAACAAGACTGTTGAAGACAGAGACTGATTTACTTAACGTTTTGACGAATCTATCAGTAGTCCGTACAACAATGAATGCATGACGAATGTTACCATATTTTGTTCACACTTATCTCACGTTATGATTATTTTATAAACAACGCTTAATGCATGCAAACTATTATAGCATACATCATACATTGTCATTTGCTTAGATTTCAGTTGTTTCTTCTTAGAACGCATGCACTCCGAATTATACTATGTTTGTATTCTTAATCATTCTTTCTGACCTATAAATGTCAAATGCGTAACACAAGTCTTTAGCATTTTATTTCATTTGAGAATACAATGATTTCTGTTAATAGGTTTAAATAAAGAGCACTTAAAAATCACACGGTAACACCAGTCAAAACAATCAGTTCATCATACCTTGAAGCTTTGGTATTAAGGTTCATGTAAACACTACATTAGATAATTGTAAAATGTCAACATTTTCTCTATCATCAATCCGATTCGTAAACCTCTCTATAACTGTCGGTGGTTTTCTTAAAGCCTGTTTGATGAAATGTTCTGATTCATAATGCAACAGACGTACGCATTGGGAAATCACAAACACGACTGAATGAAGTCGTTAAGGATTATGAATTTCCATCTAAACACAAATAAAATCATCACAATATAGGGTTCAGCTTCATGCATAACGGTCACATGCACCTACTTGCTAAATGTTCGATTCAATTTAATTACAACTTGTCAAATAGTGTAGCCTAAATGTGTCTGTAAGGCTCTGAGAAATACTGTTTTTGTAATACAAATACGTTTCCTTAACAAAACGTTTAGATTATAACAAAGAATCAAAAACGCAATTTGATTATTTTTAAATATGTTTGACACTAACATGTAATAATTCCTTATTGCATCAATTGATGAAAACAAATATAAAATTCGTTAAGCACTAAATGCCAAACAATATTTCACTTTATCCAGTTTTAAAACATTTCAAATTACTGGTTAAACCCAGCTCGACTCTAGTGTCTTCAAGGTTACTAAAATGCATATTAAGTTAAACGGAGCAATCCTGACATTTGTTTTAATTTGTTGAATCTCTTGTGACGAAATAGCTGATGATCTTTTTGGACGTGTGTTCAGTCATATGGGACTATTTTGGCTTAGGATTTGGGACCGGTGTAATAGATTGCTAGAAAATATCAGAACTAATAGAAGAGCGCCAAATATGCAACACTATTTGCTCAGTAGAGAGCTTTTACTTCACATTCACTGCTTTGAAACCGTGATTTTTTATAAAGATTAGCTGTATATGCTTAAGTCGAAATAAATTAGACGTTCTGTTTTCTTCTGCTAAAAGTACAATTACAACCAACCCGCCCAAACAGTAACCCTCCCGCCTAGCAAGTTTATTAAAATTACGACGTCTAACTCGTGTATAGGAATCGAAAATTATACCACAGAGGTACCATAGCTAATGGGCATTATGTAATACAAGTAAGTATACCACAGAGGTACCATAGCTAATTGGCATTATGTAATACGAGTAAGTATACCACAGAGGTACCATAGCTAATTGGCATTATGTAATACGAGTAAGTATACCACAGAGGTACCATAGCTAATTGGCATTATGTAATACGAGTAAGTATACCACAGAGGTACCATAGCTAATTGGCATTATGTAATACGAGTAAGTATACCACAGAGGTACCATAGCTAATTGGCATTATGTAATACGAGTAAGTATGCCACAGAGGTACCATAGCTAATTGGCATTATGCAAAACGAGTAAGTATGCCACAGAGGTACCATAGCTAATTGGCGTTATGTAATACGAGTATGTATGCCACAGAGGTACCATAGCTAATTGGCGTTATGTAATACGAGTAAGTATACCACAGAGGTACCATAGCTAATTGGCGGTATGTAATACGAGTAAGTATACCACAGAGGTACCATAGCTAATTGGCGTTGTGTAATACGAGTAAGTATACCACAGAGGTACCATAGCTAATTGGCGTTATGTAATACAAGTAAGTATACCACAGAGGTACCATAGCTAATTGGCGTTATGTAATACAATAAGTATACCACAGAGGTACCATAGCTAATTGGCGTTATGTAATACAAGTAAGTATACCAGAGAGGTACCATAGCTAACTGGCATTATGTAATACAAGTAAGTATACCACAGAGGTACCATAACTAATTGGCGTTAAGTAATACAAGTAAGTGTACCACAGAGGTACCATAGCTAATGGGCGTTATGTAATACAAGTAAGTGTACCACAGAGGTAAGTAAGTATACCACAGAGGTACCATAGCTAATTGGCGTTATGTAATACAAGTAAGTGTACCACAGAGGTACCATAGCTAATGGGCGTTATGTAATACAAGTAAGTGTACCACAGAGGTACCATAGCTAATGGGCGTTATGTAATGCAAGTTAGTGTACCACAGAGGTACCATAGCTAATGGACGTTATGTAATGCAAGTAAGTATACCACAGAGGTACCATAGCTAATTGGCATTATGTAATACAAGTAAGTATACCACAGAGGTACCATAGCTAATTGGCATTATGTACTACAAGTAAGTATACCACAGAAGTACCATAGATAATTGGCGTTATGTAATACAATAAGTATACCACAGAGGTACCATAGCTAATTGGCGTTATGTAATACAAGTAAGTATACCAGAGAGGTACCATAGCTAACTGGCATTATGTAATACAAGTAAGTATACCACAGTGGTACCATAACTAATTGGCGTTAAGTAATACAAGTAAGTGTACCACAGAGGTACCATAGATAATGGGCGTTATGTAATACAAGTAAGTGTACCACAGAGGTAAGTTAGTATACCACAGAGGTTCTATAGCTAATTGGCGTTATGTAATACAAGTAAGTGTACCACAGAGGTACCATAGCTAATGGGCGTTATGTAATGCAAGTAAATGTACCACAGAGGTACCATAGCTAATGGACGTTATGTAATACAAGTAAGTATACCACAGAGGTACCATAGCTAATTGGCATTATGTAATACAAGTAAGTATACCACAGAGGTACTATAGCTAATTGGCATTATGTAATACAAGTAAGTATACCACAGAGGTACCATAGCTAATTGGCATTATGTACTACAAGTAAGTATACCACAGAGGTACCATAGCTAATTGGCATTATGGAATACAAGTAAGTATACCACAGAGGTACCATAGCTAATTGGCATGATGTAATACAAGTAAGTATACCACAGAGGTACCATAGCTTATTGGCGTTATGTAATACAAGTAAGTGTACCACAGAGGTACCATAGCTAATGGGCGTTATGTAATGCAAGTAAATGTACCACAGAGGTACCATAGCTAATGGACGTTATGTAATACAAGTAAGTATACCACAGAGGTACCATAGCTAATTGGCATTATGTAATACAAGTAAGTATACCACAGAGGTACTATAGCTAATTGGCATTATGTAATACAAGTAAGTATACCACAGAGGTACCATAGCTAATTGGCATTATGTACTACAAGTAAGTATACCACAGAGGTACCATAGCTAATTGGCATTATGGAATACAAGTAAGTATACCACAGAGGTACCATAGCTAATTGGCATGATGTAATACAAGTAAGTATACCACAGAGGTACCATAGCTTATTGGCATTATGTAATACAAGTAAGTATACCACAGAGGTACCATAGCTAATTGGCATTATGTAATACAGGTAAGTATACCACAGAGGTACCATAGCTAATTGACATTATGTAATACAAGTAAGTATACCACAGAGGTACCATAGCTAATTGGCATTATGTAATACAAGTAAGTATACCACAGAGGTACCATAGCTAATTGGCGTTATGTAATACAAGTAAGTATACCACAGAGGTACCATAGCTAATTGGCGTTATGTAATACAAGTAAGTATACCACAGAGGTACCATAGCTAATTGGCGTTATGTAATACAAGAAAGTATACCACAGAGGTACCATTGCTAATTGGCGTTATGTAATACAAGTAAGTGTACCACAGATGTACCATAGCTAATGGGCGTTATGTAATACAAGTAATTGTACCACAGAGGTACCATAGCTAATGGGCGTTATGTAATACAAGTAAGTGTACCACAGAGGTACCATAGCTAATGGGCGTTACGTAATACAAGAAAGTGTACCACAGAGGTACCATAGCTAATGGGCGTTACGTAATACAAGTAAGTATACCACAGAGGTACCATAGCTAATTGGCGTTATGTAATACAAGTAAGTATACCACAGAGGTACCATAGCTAATTGGCGTTATGTAATGCAAGTAAGTATACCACAGAGGTACCATAGCTAATTGGCATTGTGTAATACAAGTAAGTATACCACAGAGGTACCATAGCTAATTGGCATTATGAAGTACAAGTAAGTATACCACAGAGTAACCATAGCTAATTGGCATTATGTAATACAAGTAAGTATACCACAGAGGTACCATAGCTAATTGGCATTATGTAATACAAGTAAGTATACCACAGAGGTACCATAGCTAATTGGCATTATGTAATACAAGTAAGTATACCACAGAGGTACCATAGCTAATTGGCATTATGTAATACAAATAAGTATACCACAGAGGTACCATAGCTAATTGGCATTATGTAATACAAGTAATTATACCACAGAGGTACCATAGCTAATTGGCATTATGTAATACAAGTAAGTATACCACAGAGGTACCATAGCTAATTGGCATTATGTAAAACAAGTAAGTATACCACAGAGGTACCATAGCTAATTGGCAGTATGCAATACAAGTAAGTATACCACAGAGGTACCATAGCTAATTGGCATTATGTAATACAAGTAAGTATACCACAGAGGTACTATAGCTAATTGGCATTATGTAATACAAGTAAGTATACCACAGAGGTACCATAGCTAATTGGCATTATGTACTACAAGTAAGTATACCACAGAGGTACCATAGCTAATTGGCATTATGGAATACAAGTAAGTATACCACAGAGGTACCATAGCTAATTGGCATGATGTAATACAAGTAAGTATACCACAGAGGTACCATAGCTTATTGGCATTATGTAATACAAGTAAGTATACCACAGAGGTACCATAGCTAATTGGCATTATGTAATACAGGTAAGTATACCACAGAGGTACCATAGCTAATTGACATTATGTAATACAAGTAAGTATACCACAGAGGTACCATAGCTAATTGGCATTATGTAATACAAGTAAGTATACCACAGAGGTACCATAGCTAATTGGCGTTATGTAATACAAGTAAGTATACCACAGAGGTACCATAGCTAATTGGCGTTATGTAATACAAGTAAGTATACCACAGAGGTACCATAGCTAATTGGCGTTATGTAATACAAGAAAGTATACCACAGAGGTACCATTGCTAATTGGCGTTATGTAATACAAGTAAGTGTACCACAGATGTACCATAGCTAATGGGCGTTATGTAATACAAGTAATTGTACCACAGAGGTACCATAGCTAATGGGCGTTATGTAATACAAGTAAGTGTACCACAGAGGTACCATAGCTAATGGGCGTTACGTAATACAAGAAAGTGTACCACAGAGGTACCATAGCTAATGGGCGTTACGTAATACAAGTAAGTATACCACAGAGGTACCATAGCTAATTGGCGTTATGTAATGCAAGTAAGTATACCACAGAGGTACCATAGCTAATTGGCATTGTGTAATACAAGTAAGTATACCACAGAGGTACCATAGCTAATTGGCATTATGAAGTACAAGTAAGTATACCACAGAGTAACCATAGCTAATTGGCATTATGTAATACAAGTAAGTATACCACAGAGGTACCATAGCTAATTGGCATTATGTAATACAAGTAAGTATACCACAGAGGTACCATAGCTAATTGGCATTATGTAATACAAGTAAGTATACCACAGAGGTACCATAGCTAATTGGCATTATGTAATTCAAGTAAGTATACCACAGAGGTACAATAGCTAATTGGCATTATGTAATACAAGTAAGTATACCACAGAGGTACCATAGCTAATTGGCATTATGTAATACAAATAAGTATACCACAGAGGTACCATAGCTAATTGGCATTATGTAATACAAGTAAGTATACCACAGAGGTACCATAGCTAATTGGCATTATGTAATACAAGTAAGTATACCACAGAGGTACCATAGCTAATTGGCATTATGTAAAACAAGTAAGTATACCACAGAGGTACCATAGCTAATTGGCAGTATGCAATACAAGTAAGTATACCACAGAGGTACCATAGCTAATTGGCATTATGCAATACAAGTAAGTATACCACCGAGGTACCATAGCTAATTGGCATTATGCAATACAAGTAAGTATACCACAGAGGTACCATAGCTAATTGGCATTATGCAATACATGTAAGTATTACACAGAGGTACCATAGCTAATTGGCATTATGCAATACAAGTAAGTATACCACAAAGGTACCATAACTAATTGGCATTATGCAATACAAGTAAATATACCACAGAGGTACCATTATAGCTAATTGGCATTATGTAATACAAGTAACTATACACTATTAAGACACATACAATGTTTTTGTTTGCTCAACATGTCGTCAGACAGTCATAACAAGGTTAATATTAATAAAATCCATAAGTCCTGTGTGAATAATCATTCAATTTATTTGCGCACTTGATGGACCTTTTTTCAGATGATTATATCGTTCCCTGTTTTTTGCAGAAGAACGAACGGACGGACGGAGGACGGAGCGATTACTGTATTCCTCCTTCTGTGGCATACACAGATTACTACTACTGCTGCTACTATTACTACTACTACTACTACTACCACTACCTCTACTACTATTTCTACTACTACTACTACTATTACCACCACTGCTACTACTATTTATACTACTACTACTACTACTACTACTACTACTACTATTACTACTATAACTCCTACCACTACTGCTACTACCACTACTACCACTACTACTACTACTACTACTACTACTACTACTACTACTACTACCACTACTACTACTACTACTACTACTACCACTACTACCACTACTACCACTACTACTACTACTACTACTACTATTACTACTACCACTACTGCTACTACCACTACTACTACTACTACTACTACTACTACTTCTACTACTACTACTACTACCACTACTACTACTACTACTTCTACTACTTCTACTACCGCTACTAACACTACCACTACTACCACTACTACTACTACTACTACTACTACTACTACTGCTAATACTATGACTACTACTACCACTACTACTACCACTACTAATACTACTACTACTACTACTACTACTACTTCTACTACTACTACTACTACTACCGCTACTAACACTACCACTACTACCACTACTACCACTACTACTACTACTACTACTACGACTACTACTACCACTACTACTACTACTACTACGACTACTACTTCTACTACTACTACTACTACTACTACTACTACTACTACTGCTACTACTACTACTACTACTACTACTATTACTACTACTTCCACTACTACTACTACCACTACCACTACTACCACTACTACCACTACCACTACTACTACTACTACTACTACCACTACTACTACTACTACTACTACTACTACTACTACTACTACTACTAATGCTACTACTACTACTACTACTACTACTACTACTACTACTACCACTACTAACACTACTACTACTACTTCTACTACTACTACTACTACTACTACTACTACTACTACTACTTCTACTACTACTACTACCACTACCACCACTACCACCACTACCACTACTACCACTACTACTACTACTACTACTACTACTACATCTACTACTACTACCACTACTACTACTACTGCTACTACTACTTCTACTACTACTACTACCACTACTAACACTATCACTACTACCACTACTACTACTACTACTTTTACTACTGCTACTACTACTAATACTACTACTTCCACTACTACTACCACTACTACAACTACTACCACTACTACTACTACTACTGCTACTACTGCTACTATTACTACTACTACTTCTACTACTACTACTACTACTACTACTGCTGCTACTACGACTGCTACTACTACTGCTACTACTGCTACAACTACTACCACTACTACTACTACTACTGCTACTACTGCTACTATTACTACTACTACTTCTACTACTACTACTAATACTACTGCTGCTACTACGACTGCTACTACTACTGCTACTACTGCTACTATTACTACCACTACTTCCACTACTACAACTACTACCACTACTACTACTACCACCACTACCACCACTACTACTACTACTGCTACTACTACTACTACTACCTCTACCGCTACTAACAATACCACTACTACCACTACCAATACCACTGCTACTACAACTACTGCTACTACTACTACTACTACTCTTTAGGCAGGGACCCAACTTCTCGTATCAATAGCAGAAACTGTGCTATATCCGAAACCACTGTATGGAATAATGGTAATCTTTGCATTTCTTAACACCAACGCATTTTCTACGGAAGCCCGTAAGTGATAAGTAAATATTGATATTCAAAGAAAAAATGTGTAATAGTTTATATTTTAGCGATTTGATTTTGTTTTGTTCATAAATAAGATATGAGCACGCCTGATTATATTCTGTTCATGAAGAATGCAATTTTCTATTATTTTTTTTAAATTCAAAGCGGTTTAAGGATTGAAGATGGCGGGCAGATGGGTGGAAGGAGGGACGTGCATCCATATTTAGGCTAAAGCTTAAATACTTCTGTAAATTGTTTTCGGTTAAAACCAACTTTCCTGTGAAGCGTTATATCGTTAAGATGCCACTTTCTTACGAGCAAGGCCGATTTTCTCCTTTTCAGAATACAGATATGACCCCTGAGTTACTTAACAAAAATGCATATTTTGAGTAAAGCTTATGTGCAAGGTTTTGATAACTTCTTAATCTTCTTTTGGTTTTCAACTAAAATTGCTGTGAAGCCTTATATCAAACAGACGTCACTTCCTTACGATCATTGTGGACCTTTGCCCTTTCTAAATAGAGTTATGGCCCCTGATTATCTACGAAAATACATTTTTTGTGTTGAGTTTATGTTGATTAATTAAGTTTTGTTGAAAATTAAACAACATTTTGGGTGCAAATTTATATACAAGGATGATAAGACAATATTAAATTCAAACATTAGGCGTTACCATCCCTTGCCCTATTTAGGTATAAGCACATGCATTTATACGATATATAATATAGAAGGATAGAGATAGAGAGAAGAAAGAGGCCCTTTATATACACATATACTATAACTTTATTCTCTCTAGCCGCCTTCTGTACTATATATGGTAATAAATGCCTGTGAGTAGAAGTCATCTTAGGGTTCACAATATGTCGGGTCATCGCAACATTTATTGTAAAGCATTGTGGCGAACTGTAAATGGGTCAACAATTAAACATGCAGTGCGTTGCAGAATGATGGGGTCATAACCTATGTTGTTATGTTTATTAACAAGTTTAACAAGTGTGATAATGACCAATGATCTTAAAAAGTCTGTACATAAAGTCATCATAGAATTCACGCTGTAACAGAAGAGTTCTGACAATACTTTTAAAAGTAAATCAGTAAATGATAATAAACCTTTGCAAAGGTTTGTCCGGATATAAGACGCAAAGAAGCACTATTAAAGCTGGAGTAGATGAAAAGCAAAACAAACTTCCAACTATGGACTGGATTCCTAATTTACAAAAACAGCCTAATAAAGCACACCTTCTTCCTATTTCTAGTATCTGCACCACTACACACATCTCCAAAGGTATATATGTTATGCGCAAAATAAGAATATGGACAATTCCGGAATTGCTCTGCGCAAAGTAAGAATTCTTAAAATGCGCGGCATTATCGGAATTCTCAAAATGCGCGGTTCAATTCCGGAATAGTCCGTGCGCAAAGTAGGAATTGGGACAAAGTAAGAATATGTTCGTTATCGTCAGTGCGCAAAGTAGGAAATTGAACAAAGTAGGAATATTTTCGTTAATCATATTTGAGAGTATACACTTTGATTTTTGTTTGTTTCATTCAAATATTCAACATATCAGCAGTATATTAGTATAAGAAATTCTAAAGTAAAATAGCTATTTAATCCAGAAAATATGATGCATACGTCAGTAGGTAAAGCTAAAACAATTTTATTTTGAATCATGCGTACGTATAGCTCTGCATGTGATGGTGTGTTTGCAGTGGTTGTATTCTACCCCGGCAACCTCACGGGGATCCGCGTATTACACGGTGGATGGATGCAAGAATATTCATAATCGCTAAATATTAAATTAATAACTAACTCAGAACACAATAATAACTAACGTTGCGACGTAATAACTAACGTTGCGACTTTGAGTGATGGCGTCAGTAAACTGACTTAAAATGTAATAAAAAGATTATTTAACTGCCCGAATCTATTATTGGGTAATCCTTCACTCGATGGTAGATGTGTTTTGTTTTTTTCACTCACTTTCATACGCTAGTTCGTGAAAAAAGAACCACACGTCTATACCACTCTTGAAGGATTTCCCTATAATCCATCCCAGCATTTAAATAATCTCTATATATCGATGGTCTAGAATGATAACGTCGAAAGTGAAAAATCATAGTTTTTGGGAAAGTGAAAAAAACCGGACTGACAGTAACAACTGTGTGAATTCTTTGAACAATCTCATATGACATAAGCTGTAGTTTGCTTTCTCATAAAACAAAGTATTTGTTATTTCAAAAATGTAATTTTGACTTGGTAATCCGAGCTATTGCACTTACGACCTTATGTTATTAAATATTCGGAAATGAAGATGTTCATAAAAAAGTTGTATCTGGCAGTTAGACCTTTTAAAATATGGTAAAAGCGATTATTAAACCACTTTAAGTGTCTTATAAAAGTTTGCTAGTTCATGCTACACTGTTGGTCGAAATGTAGAATGCATATGGGAACATGCGAGTGATGACAACATTACAATATTATATATTAGAAAATGTTCTATTTCTTAAAGTTAAATAAAACAAAAAACATGCTCTTATTATTATAAATTTAATTAAATAGTAATGGTCACTTAACATACAAATAGTATTAATTTAATTAAATAATAATGGTAACGTAACATACAAATAGAGACACGAATTATGTTTCAAATTAATTGTTGTAACAATTATAACATTTAATAACAGAGAACTGGGAGTTGTATTCACTAATGAAAAAAAACACTAATCAATCACAAACAAACACTAACACATGGTCCTATATCCTCTGTAGTATATAACGTTACATTGTATTTATCGACTATCTTTTGAAAATGTAAAACTATTCAATTCGTAACCAGACATTTAATTTGATATGTCTGGCTTTAAATCAGCAGAGCGACGTTAATAGTGCATTTTGAAAGCCCCATTGTGAAAAGATCTGGGTGCAAGAGATTGTATTACCATCAAAATAATGACACAGGTTAAATATCCACAAACACTTGTCACTTTAACGAGATTATTTCATAATTATCATAAACATTTTCATTTCACAACATAATAAATGTGACTAAAATATTTCGCAAGTAGCTTAAGTCATATTAAATAGTTTGAAAACTTAAAATTGAAGACCAGAATAAGACCAACGTCTCTCTTGTGTTAGGCAACTGCGTGGAGACAACAGTCAGAACTCGAATTGACTCTACTGAGTTATGTGGGTGAGAAAGCTCTTTATGTACATTGTGCATTCCATATCTCATATATATCCTTATATAATATGTCAACGCACTCTCTATATACTTATCATAATATATGTTATCCCCATACCCTATATATCCTTTCATATCATATCCCTATACCTTATATATCCTTAATATCCTTATGTAATATATCCCCATACCCTCTATATAAAATAGAGGGTATGGGAACATATTATATAGGGATATACAAGGTATACGCTATATGTCCTTGTATAATATATCCCATACCCTCTATATACATAATATGTCCCCGTACTCTCTAAATGCTTTCGTAATATGCCTACGTACTCTCTATATCCTTCATATTATGCCACCGTACCCTTTATATATTTACTGTATATATCTTTTAATACACAATATTCCCCCGTATCATTTGTATGTCCCCGTACCTTTTATATCTTTACATAGGATGCCCCCGTATCATCTTTACATACATTATATGTCCCAATGTTCAAATACCCTCATATACGTGCATATTATCTTATTTCATTCGATAGAGTTATCCACGTGAGATATGGAAATCTCACCCTCGAGATCAGGAACTCAGCAGAGCCTCGTCCCTGGTTGCCATTCTGACCCCTCGGGTGACCTTTCCCGATGGATGGATGGATGGTACGAACGAACGGTGTTTCATGGCATTTAGACAGATAAATAGGTTATATTTTGACAAAAAATCGACGATGAAGAAGTGAAATAGTAATTAGGGAAAATAACGTGAAAATGGACTGATTATATTGTGTTCTAAGTGTTAGCACTAACATTACATCAAAAATGTAGCTTTCGTATGAAACAATATTCGTAGTGTACTAAATATGTTAAATATGTTTAAAATTATTTCGAAATATTGCAATATCGTATAACATAACATAATTATATTCAACATTAATATCATTACGTGGCTGGAAACGAACCCGTCTGGTTTAAACATATTTTATTGCATTTTTTAACAAAGTATGCAAATGGGTCGGGCCACAAGTTCTCACAACATTAGTTACGGCCCTTCCCATTACAATTTAAATTACAAAGAGCAATTTTAATGGTAAGGCTATAGTAAACATATTAAGTAACAATGAATACAGAAACTAAATGAATTAAAGTTTACAAATGTAGACGTAAACAGTTGTCACAATAGTTGGGTGAAAGAAAAGAAAAAGAAAAAAGAAAAGAAGGAGGAGAAGACGACAGATTATGTTTAATAAGAGTACATAGGGTCAGTCCGAACACACTGCTGAGTTGTTTTAATACACTAGTTAAAACGCCTGGTGTCTTTTATATATGTTTGCACAGCTAGAAAAACAATTTCATTTTCTTTATCACTAAAATCTGTATTGCCAATACACAATTTGTCAACGTTCAACGGATGGAAGAGTCTGGTTGATATAAACAGGTCACGCCTCTGTTCAGTAAATCGACAACATTTAAAAAGAAAATGTTCAGCATCTTCTTTGTCTTGTCCACAGTCGCATGTTGGTGATAATCGTAAATGGTTCAAATACAAATCACCATTAAGGTTGCTGCATAAGTTTCGAATGCGAGCATGAATTACAGAAAGTGATCGTGAGCCGCATAAATAAAACGACGGGACAGTGGGACGCTTAAACATTGTGTTGAGGAGACAACATTTAAATGCCTTTAAAGATACTAATTCACGAACATGTGTAGGTAGATTATTCCAAAGACTTAATGACGAAGGGATAAATGATTTGGAAAATAACTCAGTTCTCCTTATCGGTGTTACGTAGTCATCGGAGTTCCTCAAGTTGTAATTATTAATATCTCTAACAAACGGAGGAAACAAGTTATTTACACTCTCAGGCAACATTTTATTTTTAGCTTTAAATACAGTTATGAGTTTCTGAAATGTTCGTCTGTCTGCTAGCGAAAGCCATCCAATTTCGACGATTAAATAGATACGGATCGAGTCAAACCGGTAACAATACGCGCAGCTTCATATTGCAGTTGTTCTAAAGAGTTTCTCTCACCGACAGTACAACCGTCCCACACTGTGGAAGCATATTCTAAAATTGGTCGCATATATGATATATATACTTGATTCATAGTTTTTCGACCTACTTTGTATTTTAAAATTCTCATTAGGCCTAAAACTTTGGATGCTGAGGTTAGAATGTTTTTAATATGTTCATGCCATTTACCATTATTACTTATAGTCAGGCCTAGATGTTTGTGATGTTCTACAAATGTAAGTTGTACGTCATTAAAAAATAAATTTGGTTGTCTGATGTTATTTGTTGACGTTATAAATAAACTTCAGTTTTATTTGGGTTAAACTTTACTAACCATGTTTTAGCCCATTCAGACATAATTTGCAAGTCATGATTTAATATACCTTCCATATCTTCTGTGTTAGAAGTTGCGACTGAAAGCGAGCTATCATCGGCAAATAATCTAGTAATGCTTAACATATGTTCAGCGATATCGTTTATGTAAATTAAAAAGAACAATGGTCCGAGTACTGAACCTTGCGGAACGCCAGCTGTTATTATTTTTAAATCTGATTTGCCATTTCCTATAAAGACTCTCTGTTTTCTATTGGAGAGGTAATCTGAAATCCATGATAAAAGTTTGCCATCGATACCATTTTGTTTCAATTTAAATAGTAATGCTTTCCGCCAAACGCGATCAAATGCCTTAGATATATTAGCAAAGACAATACACATAATTTGTTTTGCATCAAGTGTTTGGCATATTTGATGGTAGATATCTAATAGTTGGTAAACTGTGGAATGACCCGGTCGGAAACCGAATTGGTTAGCAAAAAGCAAATTGTTAAAGACTAAGAAGTTAAAAACATGTTTAAAAATAATTCTGTCTAAAATCTTTGCAACGCAACTAAGTAACGAAATCGATCTATAGTTACTTGGGGAACTAAAAACTCCCGCTTTAAATAATGGCATAACAATAGCACTTTTCCATAAGTCGGGATAAATGCTTTCATTAATGGAGCGATTAAAAAGTGTACATAGTGGTTTTGAAATGGTATTAACTGTTTCTTTCAACATCCTATGACTTATTTCATCCTCTCCACTAGCCATCATATCTAGGCATCACTAAAATCTTAATTATATCTACAATTTCAGATTCCTGTATTACTTTATCATCTATTCTCGAATTAGTTCTGTGAAAAAACTGTGGCAATCTCGCATCTGAGTCATCAACAGTCGATATTGAAGCAAAGTAATCATTTAAGGAGTCAGCTTTTTCTTTATCAGAAAATGAGTAAATCACTTCACCAGTATCGAATGTTGTAACAAGTGGTGGAATAACTTCAGAATTTTTGTTTGACTTTATAAAATGTTTTAAGATTTTCCAGTATTTACGTTGATCTGTGACATTTGCATCGCATATTATATCTTCCAAATTGCTAAAGAAATGTTCCTTTGCATGCTTTTTTAAATTATTTACTTTGTTTCTTAATGATTTGTAAAGTGTCCAATTCTCGGGTGTATTGGTACTATTAGCTTTTTTTTTTGGCGGTCACGTTTTCGCGTGACACGTCTTAGTTCGGAATCGTACCATGGTTTATCATTAGGTCTAATCGTAACAAGTTTTGACGGAATACATAACTTAACTAAATCTATAAACGTGCTTATAAAACGTTTACACGCTACGTCAACAGAATCTTCGTTTAAAAAACCCCAGTCATGAGTTAACAAGAGCGCATTAAGTTTATCAAAATCAGCCCTTTTGTATAGCCAAACACGTCTTTTATACGAACATTTGGTATTATATGTTAATGGAATGACAACGTAAGTACCAAAATGGTCGCTTACATCGGAAGGAATTCTTATTACACCAGAATCAATAAAATCGAATGAATTTGGTACAACAATAGGATCTAACAGGGTTGCTGACCGGTTAGTTACCCGTGTAGGTTCATTTATAATATTAATGAGGTTATTAATAAGCATTATATCTTTGAGACAATGACTACTAGGGTTTAATTGATCTTCATTTATATCTCCAACCATAACAACAGCATTACACACATCCAGAGCTTTTTCGATGCATATATTTAGGTCTGTCCAGAAAGCACTGGGCGCAGTAGGTTGTCTGTAAATAGTACATAGAATAAACGATTTGTCCCTATCTTTTATTTCTATCCATACTGTATCTTGTAACGTATTTTCTAGTTCTAAAATTCGACGTGAAAATATATTTTCAGAAACGTACACGAGTAGCCCGCTAGAATGTGCTGACTTATCATTTCTATATATGGTAGAAAACCCGTCAATATGTAACGAGTCGGTTAAAACGTTAGCAGACAAGTGCGTTTCCGTGAAACATAGTATGTCAAAATCAGAGAAATTGTCTTTAACGTATTCCATTTTGTTGCGAATACTTCTAATATTTATATTAAATATTGAAAGACTAGGCGTATCTGTAACTAGAAGTGGCCCTGGGTTTTTCTCAACATCATTCGACATAATAACGAGCATGGTCATTATAAACGCAAATTCTATAGTAAGGATACTATCCATGGCAAATGCAATAACATTTGCTTTAAAACTTGACAAATACGCAAATAATAGCATCATATATTGTAAAATAGAACGAAAAGGCTTACAGTAAAAAAAAACTTTTTGTAGAGAACCATGCGTTTTATTGTAATAAGAGCCAATTGCTATTCGCCAGCTACTTAAATCATTACCCATTTGGTTTCAAAATTAATACTAACACAGTGCCGGAACTAACCCGTCTAACACGGGGTATGAAATAAAACCTTAATTTCGGTTTAAAAACCTGCATATTGTAAAACTAAAACATTTAACGTATAATTTTAAACAGGTTATCGATTTTTGTTTCAGTAAAACATGTTTTATGTATGTTTATATTGTCGAAAATATACATCGTAAAACTGATTATATAAGCTTCCCCATCGCTTAAAGGAGTTAATGCATGACCATGTAATGTAATAATAGTTAAATACAACGTTCGATTAACAGTCCTTTCGTCAATTTATATATGATTGGTATGTAATGGACCAAATTAAACAAACTTCACACTGTTAAGAGAGTGTGTATAATGTTGTTCAAAGGTGTGAAGAAGTCCACGCGCCGCTCCGTCACGCTTCCTATTACTTGTGGCCCTGGGACATGTTGGTCAATCATATTGTTTAAATGCAATGAGATACGCCCTTTTTTTTAATTAGCCAATCACAATAAAGGAGAAAAAAATGAAATGAAATATGTTTAAATTAAATAATTATTTCACCATAATTTATTGACGTATACTAACATATTGGAATCGGTTAAATTTAAATAATTTAACTAGCTAGAAGAAATGTTAAATACATTTTATCATATTAGAAGTTGTGTGCTTTTTTCATACTTAATGACGACAATATATGCGTATTCCGAAATATTAAATTTATAGTTGAACCTTTTTTTTAGTTCTCGGTGTATTCAGCTTTTGTTTTTACATATTTGCAAATTATTATTATTAATTATTATAATAACAACGCTAAAGAATAAAACACAACTATAATAAAGCGAAATGAAGTTCAATTAATTGTTCAATATACAGGCCTTTTAAACCGAAATTACGGTTTATTTCGTACCCATACCGTTTTTCCTTCTTGGAGAACATTTGGGAAACGAAGGCCTGGCCTAAATTATAACAGATAAACATATTTCTAAACATGTTTTACTGAAGAAAAAAAAGAAGATTACATGTTTAAAACTATCACTTAAATCTAATTTTTTTATATATATATATCAGATTAACGCATGAAAAGGACACACAAGCAATAAGTGGTTTATAAAAAGGACGCACGAGCGTTTTCAATCAAATTCATATATCAAAGTTTGCATTATTCTTTCCTTTCTATGATTTTCTTGGTTTCCTCTTCCTATGTCGAGGTTGTGTGAAGACAATATAAATATGCCGAGAATTATTTTCATTGTTTTCTCTTCATCTATATCTTAATAATGTTGCAAGTCAAAGTCGCGTTTTAAAACGACAGCAACACGTTGATTATATCTATATCAACTTGTTTTTTTTCATGAAAAGCCAATGAAAGAGTGATTTTCGATTCAACAGATAGAACCGTCCTACTAAATTATTCCGACATATTAGGTAGTATTACATAATTTTCTTTGATAAGCAGAAACTTTAAGCATACTCACGGCATGTGTAGGCCAAACGTAATTAAATGGGCAAATAATGTGCTTTTAATAAAGTGCATTGTCATGCAACCTCGTTTGAAATAATTAAAAATAGTTCAATTGAATTTTCTTACCAAATATTATGGAACCTGGAAAGTATTGTTGAAGTTAAGGACTTCAAATTGTTTTGTAAATAATTAAGTTTATGTTAATCATACGCGATACTTAACTGTAAATTATCTGTTCGTCGCAGATGGGTGAAGCAAAATAAGCATATTAAAATGAAATATAAGTAGGTTTAAAATTAGAATCTTCCTATACACATCATAACACAAATTCTTACTTTGCGCAAAATATTCTTAAATTGCGCAGAGACACTTAATGCGTGGTTGATATATTTAACCCCTTGCGCAATTCCGGAATAGTCCTGCGCAATTCCGGAATCGTTGCGCATTTTAAGAATTCTTACTTTGCGCAGAGCAATTCCGGAATCGTCCATATTCTTACTTTGCGTAGAACATATGTTTGGATTCCGAAATCGATCCCCTAGAATGCTACACATTTATTGTAGCGTGTAAATATAAATTAATGCGAAGTTATTAAGCAGAAGCATATTTCCATATAAGGTTATGGTGACCGTGACCTTTTTCCTCCCCACTCCTAAAACAATAAGGTGCCTCCTCTCACCAAGGGCAATGTACCTATAAAGTTTCAAGTGTAGGTGTTCGGGTTTCGAAGTTATAGCGCAGAATGCCTATTTCAAAATAAGGTAATGACGATCTCGACTTTTGACCCACAGACCCCAAAATATCCTATCACCACAGGTCACCACAGGCAGTTCACCTAAGAAAGTTCATGAGATTTGCTTCAGAGGGACAGGAGCTATGGAGCGGACGAAAATTTTCATTATCGGGACCAGGTGACCTTGACCTTTGACCTCAAATTCAATAGGGGTGGTCCTCTCACCAGAGGCAGTTCACCTATGAGGTTTCATGAGATTTGCTTAAGGGGTAGAGGAGTTCAGAAGAGACTAGTCTGGACAATGTGTATTAAAACATTTAAAGGACCATAACTCCTCCAAAAACAAGAGGTCAATGATCTTGAAGCTCTAATGGCAGGTTCTGAAAGCTAGATCAGCATTCCTGTGAAGTTTCATGAAAATCTGTCAAGTAGTTTCAGAGGAGTAGTCGCTACAAGTATTTACTATATAACTCTACTATAAAGACAAGTTTGTAGTCGCGACGACTACAAACTTGTCTTTTAAAAATCTAGTTTTAGCTGTGGAGGCCATCTTGAATTTCCGGCCCAGCTGAAATTTTGCTAGAAACAACTAGATATCAGGAGCAATATTCCAGTGAAGTTTCATGAAAATCCGTCAAGTAGTTTCAGATTAGTCGATACAAGATGTTACTACATAACTCTATGTAAACAAAGATGAGCGGCAGCCATGAGCAGCAGCCATGTTTAATGTCGAATCATAATGATTTTTGACAAGGACCAACATCATGCCATGCTGATCATTTAAGAAAAAGTCACATATCAATATCACTTACAGTTTTTAAAAAGTAGTCGCTACAAAATTGTATTTTAAACATTTATTTTTAGTTATGGCGGCCATCTTGAATTTCCAACCGATCTGAAAATTCGCTAGGACCAACTAGACATCAAGAGGAACATTCCTCTGAAGCTTCATGAAAATCCGTTAAGTAGTTTCAGAGGAGTAGTCGCTACAAGTATTTACTATATAACTCTATGTAAACAAAGATGGCAAATGTCAAATCAAAATGATTTTCGACAAGGACCAACATCATGTCATGTCGATCATTTTATAAAAAGTCCAATATCAATATCACTTACAGTTTTCAAGAAGTAGTCGCGACTACAAACATGTTTTTTAAAAATGTATTTTTAACCGTGGCGGCCATCTTGAATTTCCGGCCGACCTGAAATTTGCTAGGATCAACTAGACACCAAGAGCAACATTCCTGTGAAGTTTCATGAAAATCCGTCAAGTAGTTTCAGAGTAGTCGCTACAAGTTTTCAACTCTATGTAAACAAAGATGAGCAGCAGCCATGTTTAATGTCGAACCAAAATGGTTTTCGACAAGGACCAATTGCAACATCATGTCATGCTGATCAGTTTAGAAAATGTCCCATATCAATATCTCTTATAGTTTTCAAGAAGTAGTCGCTAAAAACTTGTTGTTTTTTTAAATTTATTTTTAGCTATGGCGGCCATTTTGAATTCCGGCTGACCTGAAATTTCGCTAGGATCAAAATAGACATCAAGCATCAAGAGCAATATTCCTGTGAAATTTCCTGAAAATCCGTCAAGTAGTTTCAGAGGAGTAGTCGCTACAAGTTTTTACTATATAACTTTATGTAAATAAAGATGGCCACTGGCAGCCATGTTTCATGTCGAATCAAAATGATTTTTGACAAGGACCAACATCATGCCATGCTGATCAGTTTATAAAAAGTCCCATATCAATATCATTTACAGTTTTCAAGAAGTACTCGCTACAAACTTGTTTTTAAAAAAAATAATTTAACCGTGGCGGCCTGACATTTTGCTTGAACCAACTAGACATCAAGAGCAACATTCCTGTGAAGTTTTATGAACATCCGTCAAGTAGTTTCAGAGGAGTAGTCGCTACAAGTTTTACTATATAACTCTATGTAAACATAGATGGCCGCTGGCAACCATGTTTAATGTCAAATCAAAATGATTTTCGACAAGGAGCAACATCATGTCATGCGGATCATTTTAGAAAAGTCCCATATCAATATCACTTATAGTTTTCAAGAAGTAGTCGCTACAAACTTGTTTTTTTTAAATCTACTTTTAGCCATGATGGCCATCTTGAATTTCCAGCCGACCCGAAAATTTGTTAGGATCAACCACATACCAAGAGCAACATTTCTGTTAAGTTTCATGAAAATCCTTCAAGTAGTTTCAGAGGAGTAGTCGCTACAAGTATTTACAATATAATGCTATGTAAACAAAGATGGCCGCTGGCAGCCATGTTTAATTTTGATTCAAAATGATTTTTGACAAGGTCCAACATCATGTTATGTTGATCATTTTAGAAAAAGTCCCATATCAATATCACTTACAGTTTTCAAGAAATAGTCGCTACAAATTTGTTTTTTAAAAATCCATTTGTAGCGACTAATCCTCTGAAACTACTTGACGGATTTTCATGAAACTTCACAGGAATGTTGCTCTTGATGTCCAGTCGGTCCTAGCAAAATTTCAGGTGCGCCGAAAATTCAAGATGGCCGCCACGGTTTTACTATAGAACTCTATGTAAACAAAGATGACCGCTGGCAGCCATGTATAATGTCGAACCAAAATGATTTTCGACAAGGACCAATTGCAACATCATGTCATGCTGATCATTTTAGAAAAAGTCCCATTTTTACTACATAACTCTGTGTAAACAAACATGAGCAGCAGCCATGTTTAATGTCTAATCAAAATGATTTTTGACATTAGGACCAACATCATGCCATGTAGAAGCCATATAGGGGTGAAATTGTGGAGAGAAAAAAATACTGCTTGTACTGGATCGGTCATCAAAGTAATGTATACTTATAACATGTATAACATTGTAAGTACGATTTAATAACGATTTTCCTTGGTGGACCAAATATGTAAGTGATAATGCCTGTTCTTTAATTTCTACTGACATTCACACTGGCTAGAGGTATATGCATAGTAGTGGAGGTTGGCCTTCCAGCACCTACAACAACTAGAGCAGGATATTTTGCATGGAATACGTTCATGACATACTTTTGATGCCTCAGCTTGTGTACACCAAACAATGTGGCTGGTTCGTGTCTAAACCTAACCCTAGACTGAGGGCATTGGCGTTCCGGGGCAATTTAAGCGCATTTAGCCGACAATATGATGAGCCTTTCTGATATTTTGACCAGTGCACTGCTTGGTGGATGTATGTTTCTTTGTGTGGCTGTGTCTCTAAGAGGACATGTGCTTCCGTGCTACAGACGTGTGAATACTCCAGTATACAGAAGAAACACACATTTATCTATCATCGAGAAATCTCCACCTTCGATTGCATCAGGTGCTGATGTTATGTTTGAAAAAAAAAATCAGCTTTTCGACATAGCCAAAAGCACTAAATAACGAGATGTTGTCACAGTCAGACATTGCATGAAAGCAAAGGACTACGATACACGGGACCTCTTGGATTTCATCCCAACATGACGCACACGGCTAGGGGATGGTTTTTGCTTATGATACAGTGGCATCTGTGATAACTGTCCCCAAACAGCCTCAGTATGAAGAGGTTCGAACAGTATGAAGAGGTTCGAATTTCCAAGCCAAAATACAACGTATACACAACACATACGCTTACGTCTGCTACAGATAGACTATGCCATTAACTTTACGCTCTTGTTTCATGATTCAGGCATTGTGAAGCAGCATGTAATCTGAGTCTTCATGTTTACACGAAGAGCAGATATATAAAAAGCTTTAGCATTCTCATTGCTTGCATTCTCTCTCCAAAGGTCGATGGCATGGTCCAGTGGATAGCGCGGTGAATTTGAAACTGGAGGACCTGGATTCAAGCTTCGTTTTCGTCACTGAGTTTCATGTCATCATTGTTTCATGGGCCAGACCCTTTCTCTTAGCCTCAACCATCAGATGGAGACGTAAACCGATTGCTATATTAGTACATCCTTCCACTCTCTTTGTGGCAGCTCTAACCTTCAATATGTCGATGAGCCGATAAACAAAATTTACTGAATTCAGTTATTCCCATGTTGATAACAAAGTAAGGCCTGCTGGTACAGAATATTCTTCCCTGCACTTTAACAATAACTGGTATATTTGTCATTTCACAGGAATGTTTTCATTTTTGGAAAAGATGTTGAAGTGGCTGCTTCAGCTGTTCATATCCCAGACGATATCTATTCGTGATTATTGAGTTCTTTGACATTGAGGGAAAGCAATGTCTGCATAGTTTTAACGAGTTTACACCGATGAAGAGGTTTACACCGATGAAGAGGTTTACGTGACTCAAGTGATTGCACTGCAGCGCCACCAACACTTATCATATACTAGTAACCAACCCTAGGACAATCATCTAAGCCGATCCAAGTAAATTAGACTTTAGTATAATGGAAAATGACCACATCATAATGACAAATGACCACATCATAATGTAATGCGACCACATCGTAATGGAAAGTGACCACATCATAATGAAAGTGACCACATCATAATAGAAACTTACCACATAATAATGTAAAGTGACCACATCATAATGTAAAACAACCACATCATAATGAAAAGTGATCACATCATAATGTAAAGTGACCACGTCATAATGTAAAACAACCACATCATAATGGAAAGTGACCACATCATAATGTAAAGTAACCACATCATAACGGAAAGTGACCACATCATAATGACAAAGGACCACATCATAATGTAAAGCGACCACATCATAATATAAAGTAACCACATCATAATGGAAAGTGACCACATTATAATTAAAAGTAACCACACCATAATGGAAAGTGACCACATCATAATGATAAATGATCACATCATAATGTAAAGCGACCACATCATAATGGAAGGTGACCACATCATAATGACAAATGACCACATCATAATGTAAAGCGACCACATCATAATGGAAAGTGACCACATCATAATGAAAGTGACCACATCATAATGGAAAATGACTATCAAAGTCGTGTTTGGCGTTCCATATTTAGTTCTATTTTCATTTTACTTTGTACTGCCAATGCTGGTGGCATTGTACGGTTTCTCATTGTTAATCATTGGTTCTTTGTGTTTCTCTTGCATCGGAATTGTGGAAGGTTTGGGTTTCCTTTATTGGTCATAGAATGGTTTATGTTTTCACTTTTAAAAAATATGTACCTTTCGTTTTCTGTTTCCTCTGCCTCTCTCACTGACACAGTTGTGTCTTCAGTCATTCGTCAAAACATTTCTAGGGCGTCCTTGATGCTGATAATTGATTTGACATGGTCAAACATCCTTGTCTGAGTGCTGGTTGTCTGTTCATGTTGTTTTATTACAACATTGTCCTTTTTATTCACATCAGTTAAAATGCTATCTATTTATGGATATGACACTGTCCATCTTTTCAATGTTTCAGTATTTACCGTTTTTTCTGATAGAAGTATTTGGTTTTACTTGATTTCTGGCAAATGTATCGCTGTGGAACTATTCTTATGTTGATAAACTGGTCATGTGTAAAGTGTTTAGGTCACGAACATGCTTGGATAACCATCAGTATTATCTTGTTACTGCTTTTTATTTGTTTGACTTATATTTCGAAACTTTTTTTCCGACACAATAAACATAGTATTAAGATTAATAACTGTTTTTATTAAAATTGGGGTACCGCTTTTAGGGCCTCATTTCCCCAGGAGACATGGGACCACTGGCGTGTATCCTGTTTTTAATTTAAAGGCCGTACCCTAAGGTTCAAACATGTAAAGTTTCATGCTTTCTTACAAAAGTCCACAATTATTTCTATACATATCAGACTAATGCAGATCATTTTAGAAAAAGTCCCATATCAATTTCAAGAAGTAGTCGCTACAAACTTGTTTTTAATAATCTATTTTTAGCCGTGGAGGCCATCTTGAATTTCGAGTCGACCTGAAATTTTGCTAGGATCAACTAGACACCAAGAACAACATTCCTGTGAAGTTTCATGAACATTCGTCAAGAAGTTTCAGAGGAGTAGTCGCTACAAGTATTTCTACATAACTCTATGTAAAAAAGACGAGCAGCAGCCATGTTTAATGTCGAATCAAAGTGATTTTTGACAAGGACCAACATCCTGCCATGCAGATCATTTTATAAAACTTCCCATATCAATCTCTTACCAGTTTTCAAGAAGTAGTCGCTACAAACTTTTTTTTTAAAAATCTATTTTTAATTTTGCTAGGACCAACTAGACATCAAGAGCAACATTCCTGTAAGTTTCATGAAAATCCGTAAGGTAGTTTCAGAGGAGTAGTCGCTACAAGTTTTACTATATAACTCTATGTAAACAAAGATGGACGCTGGCAGCCATGTTTAAAGGGACACACGGCAATCTGTATTTTTTAAAAACTCACGGCGTCCTGCTAGTTTTTCTGCATAACTTGCATTTGTTCAATCATTAATATTTAATTATAAGAATAGTATTAAGAAATTTGTTTTTGCATAGTATTATTTTTTTATATTATTGCACAAATAATATATTAAAACTTATAGTATAATAAGACGAAATAGTGAATACTTAAAATTTGATTTATTTAAATGTAACCAGGGTAGAAGTAAAAATGATACTGCATATATAAATCGAGATACCCATTCCAACCACTTCAAGATTACCGTGTGTCCCTTTAATGTCGAATCAAAATCACTTTCACCAAGGACCAACAATATGTCCAGAAAAAATCCTATATCAATATCGCTTACAGTTTTCAAGAAGAAGTCGCTACAAGCTAGGACCAAGTAGACATCAAGAGCAACATTCCTGTGAAGTTTCATGAAAATCCGTGAAGTAGTTTCAGAACAGTAGTCGCTACAAGTTTTTACTATATAACTCTATGTAAACAAAGATGGCCGCTGGCACCCACGTTTAATGTCAAATCAAAATGATTTTCGACAAGAACCAACATCATGTCATGCTGATCATTTTATAAAAAGTCCCATATCAATATCACTTACAGTTTTCAAAAAGTAGTCGCGACTACAAACTTGTAAAAATCTATTTTGGCGCAATCTTGAATTTCCGGCGGGCCTGAAATTTTGCTAGGACCAACTAGACATCAAGAGCAACATTCCTGTAAGTTTCATGAAAATCCGTCAGGTAGTTTCAGAGGAGTAGTCGCTACAAGTTTTTACTATATAACTCTATGTAAACAAAGATGGACGCTGGCAGCCATGTTTAATGTTGAATCAAAATGATTTTCGACAAAGACCAACACCATGTCATGCTGATCATTTTATAAAAAGTCCCATATCAATATCACTTGTAGTTTTCAAGAAGTTGTCGCTATAAACTTGTATTTAAAAAATCTATTTTTAGCCGTGGCGGCCATCTTGAATTTGCGACAGACTTGAAATTTCGCTAGGCAACAGCATTACACACATCCAGAGCTTTTTCGATGCATATATTTAGGTCTGTCCAGAAAGCACTGGGCGCAGTAGGTTGTCTGTAAATAGTACATAGGATAAACGATTTGTCCCTATCTTTTATTTCTATCCATACTGTATCTTGTAACGTATTTTCTAGTTCTAAAATTCGACGTGAAAATATATTTTCAGAAACGTACACGAGTAGCCCGCTAGAATGTACTGACTTATCATTTCTATATATGGTAGAAAACCCGTCAATATGTAACGAGTCGGTTAAAACGTTAGCAGACAAGTGCGTTTCCGTGAAACATAGTATGTCAAAATCAGAGAAATTGTCTTTAACGTATTCCATTTTGTTGCGAATACTTCTAATATTTATATGAAATATTGAAAGACTAGGCGTATCTGTAACTAGAAGTGGCCCTGGGTTTTTCTCAACATCATTCGACATAATAACGAGCATGGTCATTATAAACGCAAATTCTATAGTAAGGATACTATCCATGGCAAATGCAATAACATTTGCTTTAAAACTTGACAAATACGCAAATAATAGCATCATATATTGTAAAATAGAACGAAAAGGCTTACAGTAAAAAAAAACTTTTTGTAGAGAACCATGCGTTTTATTGTAATAAGAGCCAATTGCTATTCGCCAGCTACTTAAATCATTACCCATTTGGTTTCAAAATTAATACTAACACAGTGCCGGAACTAACCCGTCTAACACGGGGTATGAAATAAAACCTTAATTTCGGTTTAAAAACCTGCATATTGTAAAACTAAAACATTTAACGTATAATTTTAAACAGGTTATCGATTTTTGTTTCAGTAAAACATGTTTTATGTATGTTTATATTGTCGAAAATATACATCGTAAAACTGATTATATAAGCTTCCCCATCGCTTAAAGGAGTTAATGCATGACCATGTAATGTAATAATAGTTAAATACAACGTTCGATTAACAGTCCTTTCGTCAATTTATATATGATTGGTATGTAATGGACCAAATTAAACAAACTTCACACTGTTAAGAGAGTGTGTATAATGTTGTTCAAAGGTGTGAAGAAGTCCACGCGCCGCTCCGTCACGCTTCCTATTACTTGTGGCCCTGGGACATGTTGGTCAATCATATTGTTTAAATGCAATGAGATACGCCCTTTTATTTAATTAGCCAATCACAATAAAGGAGAAAAAAATGAAATGAAATATGTTTAAATTAAATAATTATTTCACCATAATTTATTGACGTATACTAACATATTGGAATCGGTGAAAGTTAAATAATTTAACTAGCTAGAAGAAATGTTAAATACATTTTATCATATTAGAAGTTGTGTGCTTTTTTCATACTTAATGACGACAATATATGCGTATTCCGAAATATTAAATTTATAGTTGAACATTTTTTTTAGTTCTCGGTGTATTCAGCTTTTGTTTTTACATATTTGCAAATTATTATTATTAATTATTATAATAACAACGCTAAAGAATAAAACACAACTATAATAAAGCGAAATGAAGTTCAATTAATTGTTCAATATACAGGCCTTTTAAACCGAAATTACGGTTTATTTCGTACCCATACCGTTTTTCCTTCTTGGAGAACATTTGGGAAACGAAGGCCTGGCCTAAATTATAACAGATAAACATATTTCTAAACATGTTTTACTGAAGAAAAAAAAGAAGATTACATGTTTAAAACTATCACTTAAATCTAATTTTTTTATATATATATATCAGATTAACGCATGAAAAGGACACACAAGCAATAAGTGGTTTTTAAAAAGGACGCACGAGCGTTTTCAATCAAATTCATATATCAAAGTTTGCATTATTCTTTCCTTTCTATGATTTTCTTGGTTTCCTCTTCCTATGTCGAGGTTGTGTGAAGACAATATAAATATGCCGAGAATTATTTTCATTGTTTTCTCTTCATCTATATCTTAATAATGTTGCAAGTCAAAGTCGCGTTTTAAAACGACAGCAACACGTTGATTATATCTATATCAACTTGTTTTTTTTCATGAAAAGCCAATGAAAGAGTGATTTTCGATTCAACAGATAGAACCGTCCTACTAAATTATTCCGACATATTAGGTAGTATTACATAATTTTCGTTGATAAGCAGAAACTTTAAGCATACTCACGGCATGTGTAGGCCAAACGTAATTAAATGGGCAAATAATGTGCTTTTAATAAAGTGCATTGTCATGCAACCTCGTTTGAAATAATTAAAAATAGTTCAATTGAATTTTCTTACCAAATATTATGGAACCTGGAAAGTATTGTTGAAGTTAAGGACTTCAAATTGTTTTGTAAATAATTAAGTTTATGTTAATCATACGCGATACTTAACTGTAAATTATCTGTTCGTCGCAGATGGGTGAAGCAAAATAAGCATATTAAAATGAAATATAAGTAGGTTTAAAATTAGAATCTTCCTATACACATCATAACACAAATTCTTACTTTGCGCAAAATATTCTTAAATTGCGCAGAGACACTTAATGCGTGGTTGATATATTTAACCCCTTGCGCAATTCCGGAATAGTCCTGCGCAATTCCGGAATCGTTGCGCATTTTAAGAATTCTTACTTTGCGCAGAGCAATTCCGGAATCGTCCATATTCTTACTTTGCGTAGAACATATATATGTTCTACGCAAAGTAAGAATATGGACGATTCCGGAATTGCTCTGCGCAAAGTAAGAATTCTTACTTTGCGCAACGATTCCGGAATTGCGCAGGACTATTCCGGAATTGCGCAAGGGGTTAAAACATATAAAGCATACATAAAGTGCCTCTGCGCAATTTGAGAATGTTCTGCGCAAAGTAAGAATTTGTGTTGGGATCTGAAATTTTGAAACCTATTTATTTTCTATTTTCATCTGCTTATTTGCTTTATCCATCTGTGACGAAAATATAAATGTGTTTCATAGTTTAGTATCGTGTATGATTTACATGAACTTAATTATTAACAAAACAATTTGAAGTCCTAAACTTCAAACAATAAAGCACATATTTTTTTACTATATTACATACTATTTGGTTAGAAAATTCAATTGAGTTATTATTTTTTTTGTAACGAGATTGAATGACAATACATTTTATTTATAGTGCATTAATAGCCCATTTATGAAACATAACAGAAACAATCATGTAATTACGTTTTACCGACATAAGCCGTAAGTAGTTAAAGTTTGGCCAGTTTTAATAGTTGTGTCACACTTCTAAAATCAATTAGTATTCATAGATGTTTAATAATAAAGGCATTGTATTTGCATTGATAATATAATTAACTTCAATCTGTTTATCAAAAGAAAACCGACACAAATAACTATGTCCTATTGCATAATATGTGAGAATAATTAGATAGGTCGTTTCTATTTGTTGAATCGAAATTAACTCAAAAGTTTGATTGGCATTTCATATGGTATATTTAAATTTGGTTCAAAAAATGTTTACAGTTATTCTAAGTGACCGTTCACTATGGATGATAATAAACATTTAGTGCAACAGTTTGTTGATAGTGTATGTAACAAAGCAAATACGAAGTTACTTTCAAAGGAAAAATACGAAGAAGTTGTCAATTGTCTAAGTAACTCTAGTGTTTCAGTCAGTGCCAAGTTTCGTTGGTGGATTAAAAGCAAAGGATTTCAATTAGTGAATTTCCCGGAGTTAAATCTAATCGATGTATTGTGCGTGCCAGCCAAAATTGAGGTAAGTCATAATATGTTTTAAAGGTACTGCAGGTGATCTGGAAGAACTGTGGCTGTCTATCGAAATATGAATTGTGGGTCGTATTTGATATTAATTTTCATATTAAGTGTGCTCGTGCACTAAATAGGCAATCCAATTGTAATATGTTATATTAAGGATCGTTTGCGATAATGGGCCTCATATGGCTATCAAGGGCTAATGTCACAAATAGGCACACCTGTTGTAATATTCTCAAAAAGCGAAACTCTGTTTTATATTCTTAATTATGTGTTACTATTATTATTTATTTTACTTGTAGTAAGCTGGTAAGCGTTTTGTTTTTCCTTTTTATTTTTTTTTAAAGTTAATTTCAATCATATTTTATGCTGTAAATAATGCAATCATTATTAGATAAGAAATAAGGTTTTATAACTACGTTGAGAAGTCGGTAATCAGTACACTCCAGATCTGATCTGGATTGTTATCTGATTTTTTATACTATTTTTTAATGTTTCAGTAGCCGTTGCGATTCTCTAACTCACATTTTAATATTTCTATTTTAAGTACTTTTTAGACAACATGTCAAGATTAGCAATGGCCGCTCAATTTTTACCGCGTATAAATGTGTGTGATAACAATATTTTTAGAAAATGATTTTATAAATTAAAACAGTGATATATGTGTATGCATTGACTACTGGACCTACTGCTGTGGCTTTTTGTGAGTCTTATGACACGGCTGCGGCAGTCGGTTCAGATGCTCAATATTTCAACATTGTGAACAGTCATATGTATATTGATATTGTATAGTCTCTTGTAATTCTAAAAAGAATGGCACAGTTGTATTTTATGATTTGATGTATTGTAGATAATAGTGTACTGTGATGAGACTTAGATAAACTATTAAACTACCTATCCCAGTTAAATAAAGCTCTCGGGCCTCATAAGACTATATCCGGCCAATATCACAAAAAGGCACACCTACCCCAGTTAATGACCTGTTTATTACATGTGTAACCAAAACAATATTATTTTCGGTATATCTAAATTGCGCAAAGTAAACATACTTTGTATCCGCTTGTGATTCTTGTGTTTAAATATGATTCTTTATTTAGAGCCATAAAGACATCAATGTTGCATTTGTCCCTTTAAATTTGTATTTAATTATATGCAAGTAGGGTAAAGTCAAAACTATACTGGATAAATAAATCGAGATGTTTGATAAACACATCAAAATTGCCGTGTGTCCCTTTAAACTCCTATCTATCATTATAATATGTTTGCAACAGTGTTCTTCTCAGTAAATCTGATATAAAGTAATTGCGTATTTGTTTTTATATGATTATTTTGTTCATGTTCTCACTATCTTCACATTTTCGAGTAACTGTTTAGCCTATAAACAGGTTTATAACAAGTTGCAATGTAAGCAAATGTAAATAATAATACTATTTCTGCAATTATACAATTAAATATTTCTACAATGGGTCAGTCCGATTTAATTGTTAATAAAACAGTTTGGTCTGGCAAACTAGACGACTCGTTTAGTTTTGTTGAATATCCTATGACGCTTTAATATATATTTCTTTATTAAAGTCTCATCATGGTTTACAATAAATACAAACATAAATAAAACATCGTAAGCATGCCATTCTAATTAGAATTATAAGAGACTATAGTTATAAAATCATCAACACATTTTAAAAGTAGCTAATAACATCAAACTCTAATACAATCGTGTTTTGTGATGGAAGTACACGTTATTTAAATTATATGTACAACTGTTGGCAATATAATCCTCATTTACTTGCAACCTTCTTTTTGCTTCTATCGAATGATATAACTATATAACTTAATCAAATATATGAGGTTATGCAGCAGATTTGTTTTTAAATTATTAACGTTTATGAAAATGGCATATTATGGTAAAGTATACATATAAATGTACAACTCTACGAGTTTTTATACGACCTGTTTAACTTCAATTGAATGATATAACTTGATATGTAAGTATATGAGGGTATGTAGACTAAGGTACATAGTATGCATGTACATAGAGAACGGTGACATATAAAGTGTACGGGACAATTGTATTTATTAAAGGGAATGTAGCGACACAGCCAAAAATGCTCTTTTATTAAGAGTTCTGAAAAACTTGCAAAAAGGTGAAATAATTATCAAAATCGGATGATAAACAAAAAAGATATGACCATCTGAAGGTACTAAAATGGATATGGGAGCCGCCATTTTGAAAACTATGACGTCATAGTTGCATGTGACCATATATGGAATATTGATAAATATCATTTAAACAAAGCAAATCACTGCAAATGAATGCAAACTCCTTAACTGGGCATATAAAGCATTATTGACATTAGTTATACATATTCTTCATACAGTTACTTTAATGTTTTCCCCAATAAATGAGTTTTTTTTTTATATTTATCAATATTCCATATATGGTCATTTAGAACTGCGATGTCATAGCTCTAAAAAGGGCGGCTTCCATATCCATTTCAACAGAACCTTCAAACGATCATATCTTCTTTGTTTATCATTCGCTTTTGATAATTCTTCCATTATTTTCCAAGTTTTTCAGAACTCTTAATATTAAAGATTGTTTGGCTGTGTCGCTACATTCCCATTAACACATATATAGGGTATGGATGTATAATATGTACGTATATAGGGGTATGGCGACATAATAATAGAGAGCACTTGGACATACTATGAAAGTATATAGAGGATCTGGGGTTATAATATGAAAGAATAAATATGTACGTATTATTATATAGAGGGTATATAGAGGATATACATAGGGACATAATATTTAAAGATATAGAGGTGACCATGTGACATAATATGTAAGGATATAGAGGGTATGGGGAAATATTATGTAATGATATAGAGGGTCTGGGGATAATATATGTACGTATTATTATATAGAGGGTATATAGAGGATATACATATGGACATACTATTTAAAGATGTAGAGATGTCATAATATGTAAGGATATAGAGGGTATGGGGGTATATTACCGTATTTCAGGATATAGAGTGTATGGGGGCATAATATGTAGGGATATATAGGGTACGGGGACATACACTGTAAAGATATAAAGGGTATGTAAGGATATAGAGGGTACAGGGAAATACAATGAAAGGATATCTAGGCTGCGGGGACATAATATGTCAGTATATATTCCTTTCCGATTATTTAATAACATAAGGTCGTAAGTGCAACTGTTCAGATTACTAAGTAAAAGTTACATTGTTGGAATTCTACGTATTCTATTTTATGAGAAAGAAAAAAATACAACGTATGTCATTTGAGATTGTTCCGAGAATTCATACAATTGATATTGTCAGGCAGATTTTTTCACTTCCCCGAAATCTATGATTTTCACTTCCGACGTTATAATTATTGACCATCGACACTCATTCATGTTTGTATAATTATGGTTTGTATTTTGTATCAATTTTAGAATGATAACGACCCAATCATCCTTGGGAAATGGCGAATACAGACACACAGTGGCAACATTGCCGATATGGTACAGCGCATCCACTGGGCAGAGACCAATCATGTTGGTTACAAGAAACTGCTTGCAAAGGTAAACACGTGCACTTAATCTTGAATGTTAAAGGGACAAACGGCAATCTTGATTTTTTAAAAATGCACGGCGTCCCGTTAGTTTTCAACATAACTTGCATTTGTTCAATCAATAATTTTGATTATAAGGATAGTATAAAGGAAATTGTTTTTGCATATTACCTTGGCTGATAATTATATAAAGCCCTGATATTACTAAAAAATAAATATATAAAAACTCAATGTTTTATTTAATTATATGCAAGCGTAATTCGTATTTGTATATTGAGCTTTACTAAATTGATAATGTAATAAATACGCCATCATTAATATCCTGTGCTGATAATTGAACGTCATATAAATATTAATGCTGAATATATTAATGCATACCGATCAAATCTATTGAAAAGACAAGAAACTCCTTCCTTAATTGTGATTGGCTGATTGAAAGACGAGGGTGTAACGGATCGCGTGTAACACAGTATGATTGGTTAACATGTATCAGAATTCCAATTCCGGTCTGGATTAGTGGTCAGTAACGGTCAACGTGACGGACACTTACGGCTCGGTGACACCTAACACCTTTAAAAAACATAACATATGCGCTCATTAAATAAATAACAGTTTGTGACGTTTGTTAGTGCAAGATACACGCAGTCCTATATCAATTGATAGCAATTACTTAACATATAATTGTGAATAAATGTGAATACGTAAATTTCCCGATATAATGTTAAATCACGTTTCATTTTAAGATAATGTTTAATTCGCCTTTGTATGAAACTATTGTACATTACGAATACTATTACACGAGTAATTAGAATTACGCTCGACGTCTAGGCTATTTTCTGTTGCTAAATCATAAATATTAAAGAGACTGAAGGCGATATTTTTGATAATTGGTGCAAATACAAATACAAAAAAAAACAAAAAACACAATGTGCTTCAGTTTCGTATGAAATATGTCTATGCATTATCTAAGGTGTAGTTAGATCACAAAACACGAATTTATAATAGCCTTAAACCTAACGTTTTTTGCGATTTAGATTTTTATTAATAATTAAAACGATTATTTTATGGGACCCGGTTTAATGCATATGTACATTACATATATAACTGAAAAACATTATGATGGGTTTACTCGTATTTGAACTGAAACCAATTATTCTTCCTGATCACATACATATATGCATATTTTATAAATCGCCGCAGCCGCCGCCGCATCATCATCATCCTCCTCATCCTCATCCTCATACATCTTCCTCATCATCGTAACATACATCCTCATCATCATCGTAACATACATCCTCATCATCATCGTAACATACATCCTCATCATCATCGTAACATACATCCTCATTATCATCGCAACATACATCCTCATCATCATCGTAACATACATCCTCATTATCATCGCAACATACATCCTCATCATCATCGCAACATACATCCTCATCATCATCGCAACATACATCCTCATCATCATCGTAACATACATCCTCATCATCACCGTAACGTACATCCTCATCATCATCGCAACATACATCATCATCATCATCATCATCGCAACATACATCCTCATCATCATCATCATCGCAACATACATCATCATCATCATCATCGCAACATACATCCTCATCATCATCGCAACATACATCATCATCATCGCAACATGCATCATCATCATCATCATCGTAACATACATCCTCATCATCATCGCAACATACATCCTCATCATCATCGCAACATACATCCTCATCATCATCATCATCATCGCAACATACATCATCCTCATCATCATCGCAACATACATCATCATCATCGCAACATGCATCATCATCATCATCATCGTAACATACATCCTCATCATCATCGTAACATACATCCTCATTATCATCGCAACATACATCCTCGTCATCATCGCAACATACATCCTCATCATCATCGTAACATACATCCTCATCATCATCGCAACATACATCATCATCATCATCATCATCATCATCATCATCGCAACATACATCATCATCATGAATGCAACATACATCATCATGAATGCAACATACATCATTATACATGTATTGAATAACTTCTTTCAGGTGCAATCCCGATATGAAGGCGTCCCTCGATGTGTTGTGCAAGAATTATGCCGAACGTGTCCGGTGTGTTTAACTTCCGTCAGACAGACCAATATCGCCGAATTGAAACCTATCCTTTCTTCTGGCTTTTTGACACGCGTCCAGATCGACTTGATCGACATGAGACACAAGCCAGACGCTGACTACAACTATATCGCCCATTTCATGGATCATTGGTCCAAGTACCATGTTATATGGCCATTGAAAAGAAAAACGGCCGATGAGGTAGCCAGTGGGCTCAACGAGAAAGTGTTCCCTTACTTAGGTTTACCCAGAATTCTTCATTCTGACAATGGTCGTGAGTTCGTAAACAAGGTGATTAGGGAATTAGTCAAGGACTGGGGAGGAGAACATGATGTTCTATTTGTTAATGGTCGACCGCGACATAGTCAGTCACAAGGCTTAGTTGAACAAGGTAATGCTACAATAGAGAGACACATCGCTAACAAGCGAGCAACTCTTGGACTTACAGGTGATTCCAGTTATCCGTGGGAAGCTGGCTGCCTAAGATTCAGTATAATATGAACACCGAGGTCGCCGAAGGTATAAAGAAGATGCCATACGAAGTTGTGTTCGGTCAACCACCAAGATCAACAATATTTCCAGACGCAAGAGTCGACGGCTGTGTAGTCAATGAGGAAGACCTGAACTTCAGTCTGAATCCGGATAGTGATAATAGTGCACAGGGGGAAAGAAAGTCAGAGACTACAGAAATAGACCATACCTGTCGTGAGCCTGAACCTGAGCCGGAGATAGAGCCTCAGCGTACTGAAATGATACAGAGACCAACACCACAACCACGAAAAAGAAAACTGAATTCCACTGTGCCACCTGTACACGCAACACCTGATCAAAAAACAGAACAACCGACTGTACTTGAAACATCAGATAGTGTCACAAGTGAGGTGTCTGAACGTGACGTGGTTCTTTTCGACGTTCCTGAGGTGTTAATTAAACACCAAGATGTAAATGAACATTCTGAGATAGCGCATATGGCTGAATCTGAAAGCACAAGCACTGAACTCGAACAATTAATTAGCGCATCTCGCGACGTAACTGATGAGAATATAGCTGATAATGAAATCGAAAATGTAGCTAGTACAGTTCCCGACGTAACTCATGAGAATGTATCAAAACACGCAAAAATAAGACAAGAAACCGAAGAAAATTACAGAAAGAACGCTGAGAGCATGAAACTAAAATACTCCAAGCAACAACGTGTAACATTTAATATTTTCAGTGTTGGTGATACGGTAACAGTTAAAGTGCCAAAGATAGACAGGTCATCTACAGATAAGCCACGACTACGAGCGAAGATCTTGGAGGTCAGAGGCGATATTTACAAGATACAGTCAGAACACGGAGTATTGCAGAATTGGTATAGAGCAAGCGATTTAATGTCATTTGAGCAAACTTACGACTTTCAATGCACTAATATTAAACTGATCAGCCTCCGAGAGGCATCCAGGATTGAAAATCAGAACAAAATTACAAGAAAAAAATGTATGTGCAAGGGACGATGTTTGAAGAGTTGCTTCTGTGTGAAAAACAGCATGACATGTTCCAGTCACTGCCACCCATCTAAGACGTGCTGCAACATAGAAGGCGATACTCTTCATATACAAAAAGAGGACAGAAAGCAGTTGAACGACGGAATGGTTTTGACTGATAAACATATTTGGGCAGCACAAAATATGCTGAAAAAACAGTTCCCGGAGATAAGTGGGTTGAAAGACACTGTAACGGTGGGGTCAGTTGAAGGAACAAATACACCGTATGTTCAAATAATTCACGTGAACGACAACCACTGGCTTACACTGGCGTCGACCAACATAAAAGGACCAGTGGAATTGTATGACTCGAAGACAAAGGGAAACATAAGCACACAGTTTGCAGTCACTATCAGAAAATATCACGGAAAAAACGTTGAAATAAATCTAATGAATGTTCAGCAGCAGGAAGGAATAACCGATTGTGGACTTTTCGCAATTGCAAACGCGACTTCCATATCTTTTGGAGACGATCCAACTTCAATAGTATACAGTCAGGATTTGATGAGAGATCATTTCCTTGCATGCGTGGATGAAAAGAAAATGACAACATTTCCATACACGATTAGTAGATGCAGAAAGAGGGTGAAGTTTACTAAAACAAACTAGGGAAACAATATGTTCAGTTCTAAAGACGAACTGTATTATTCACATTGACTAACGACATCGAAGAGCATGACCCGGCCACTTGTGTAGCTGTTGATTCTCGACTTTAAGCAAGCACACTCTAGTGTTTTGGTCAACAATATGTTATTGATTTTAACTATAATTATGCAGGATTAAAAATAGAATTATCTTATGTATTGGTTTCGCAAATCACTTTATTTCTAAAAAGGAACTGTATTGTCTTTCACATTACTTAATGAAGAAAACAACCCGGCAACTTGTGTATCCGTTGGTTTTCGAATTGTAAGTGTTTTGCCAAACACATTTAGCAAACTACACACCATTATGTTATTGACTTTAACTATACAATATGCATGATGAAAAACATATTTATTTAATGCATTTGTTGTACATCACATCATTTCTTAAGACGAACTGTATTATTTTTCATAATAATGACAAACTAAATAGCAGTAGGTTATTGATTCTAACTATAACACTATACATATAGGTTTATTTTAAAGGGCTCTTAAAAACTTTTAAAAGGCTGAAAGGAATATCAACATGCCATGAAAAACAAAGAAGATATGACCTATTGAAAATTTGCAAAGAAACATAAATGGAGACTGCTAACTTTGAACGATGACGTCATCGCGCCTTTTTACCATATATGGAATAGTGACAATATGTCTTTTAAAGCTAAGAAAACCACTGCAAATGAAAAATAAGCATACAATTTATACATTTTACATCTGTATATTTAGTTTTTTAATCAATTTGCAGTGATTTTTTTGTTTTAAAATGTGTTTTGTCTATATGTCATTTATAGTAAAAAGGTGCGATGATGACATCGTTCCAAGATACCAAGATGGCCTACTCCATTTATGTTCTTTGCAGATTTTCAATCGGTCATTTCTTCTTTATTTTTCATTGCATTTTGATATTTCTTTCATATTTTTTCGAGTTTTTCAGAGCCCTTTTAAATAAATCCTGTTTAAAAATAGTGCATCAACACAATAGTTGTAATCCATGCAAATCTTTAAGAATCTTATAAATTATTGTTTATAGAAGAAGATGAAGAAGATAAATGTTTATTAAAGTGTCACAAATCATCACATGGCAAACACAACGTTCAATACAACATATTAACTACTGAATACATTTAAACATTATTTTTAATTATATTTAGTCCGCTGTTGTTGTTTTTCAAATCAAGGTTGTATTTTATGTTAGTACACAAGTCTCTTTGTCCCAAAGGTTAACATATGGTGATACACAGTTTCATAAGATCTGCTCTATTTTTGTCAGTTAAAACAAAAAAATACCAAGTTTTGCGTAATCAAATACAGACTAAACTCATGTAAACCTTTATAATGTGCTTTAATTTCATATACAATATGCATATGTATTGAATTAATTTTTCATTACGGTCAGTTATGGCTAATAAACATGTGCGGTCTGGAAAGCTCGACAACTCGGCTGCGTGTTGTTTCTAAATCATAAATGTTAATGTAAATGGGGTGTACTTCTATTACTATTGTGATATGTTTATCTGTCAAAATCATTCCGTCGTTTAACAGCTTTATGTCCTCTTTTGTATATGAAGATTATCGCCTTCTCAGTATGTTTGCAAATTCTAAGTTATTATATTTTAAACTATTTTTAAACTCCATAATGTTTGATTTTTCTTAAGAATGAGTGTTATCTAGATATTAAAGGAATCAAAATAACACATAATCGGCATGTTATTGATTTGTATAAATTAGTGACTCATAGGCCGATATCGGCCCAAAATCTCATAGATATGTTAATGTATACCCGCAAATATGTTGAAGAATCCAAATTCCTACTTCGCGTAAGGACGATTACGGAACTATTCCTACTTTGTCCCAATTCCTACTTTGCGCACGGACGATTCCGGAATTGAACCGCGCAAAGTAAGAATTCCGATAATGCCGCGCATTTTAAGAATTCTTACTTTGCGCAGGGCAATTCCGGAATTGTCCATATTCTCATTTTGCGCATAACATATATATATATATTGGGTGTTCTGGCTCAAAGCTCTCGCTTTGCTCGAAACACCCAAAATACATATATATAAGTAATATATTTACTTGATTTATTAAAACTTTTTTAAAATATGGGTAGTGAAGATTGCAAGTTTAATTTTTTTTTATAAGTTATCAAAATATAATTTAAACCTTAATACGTCTAAATCTGAGACACTCAGCGTTATACGACTTTAACCTCCAATAATCGTTCATTTTTCTAATTGAAGCTGCACCGCAACCAACACACACTTGATATTTTGCAGAAGTGCATTTTTTACATATTAGACACGGTAATGCATGACTTGTTTTTAATCTATATTTATGCAAACTGCAATAATTAGAATCTTTTGTTGGCTTATTTTTACATGGATTATGTAATCCAATTTTAAGAAATTTACAAACATTGATTTCCATTGTCTATTTTGTATATAATTATTTCTATATTTAATTATTTTTTTTAAATATATAACAAATAAAGGAAATGGAAAAAAACGAAGAGACTATAAGAAATTTAATACGCCTGTTTGATACAGGTGTAATATATAAGCAAACACTATCTAACGGTATAAATGCATTAAAACCTCTTAAAGAAGTTCCAAAGGAAACTCCAGAGGTAAAATCTCAAACATTAGAACATTTACTCAAAAGACGACGTGCTAAAAAACAACGTAAACGAGAAAAGCAGAAATATGATAAATTACAGGAAAATGTTATATACGAACTGAAAGAGTTTAACGATAGAAAATCTAAAAAAGTCTAAAAAAAGTATCCCAGAATTAAAACTGGTTGACAAACCAATGTGTGGTTTATTAAAAGCATACGAGATGTCTGTTGAAAAATATAAAGACCCTCAAAAACTATTTTATGATAAAAAATCCATTATTACAGAACAAATTATCAAAGAGCTAAAAAAGACGAATGGATTAAAGTTTCAATTTGGTCTCACTGTAGATTTATTTAAAGACGACGGCGCTAACAAAAAATATACCACAGCAGTGTTACGCAGTGAACAAAATGCCATCTTGAGCTCTGGAAAAATAAATGAGTTTTACGATGAGTCATCTGCATTTATACAAGAAAGCTTAGAAAGATTTACAAATACAGCATCTGGATTGGAAATTGATCACTGTGTTAAGTTTTACTTAAATATAGCAAAATACGAACCATTAAAAGGTTCTTCATATATTCCTTTACCCAAAGCAGTAGCTGATAAGAAAGCAATTATCAATGTAAAAAACGACGATGATCAATGTTTGTTTCATGAAATAAATTCAGCTTTAAATCCAGCTAAAAAAAAATTCTGATAGATTATCAAAGTATCCTAGTATAGAGTTCTTGAAGAAAGATAACATTGACTTTCCCACTCCAATTTCACAAATTTCAAAAGTAGAAAAACAAAACAACCTTGTCAGATTTCCATATAGAATATCAGAGCAACCGCAAGAAATAAAAAGAATTAACTTGCTTTTAACTTCTGAAGACGTTGAGGTTGATTTAGAAAATGAAGATGAAGATGATCCAAATAATGAAGAAGGAATTATAGATGACAATTATATGATGATTATTCCAACGAACTAAAAACAATAACAACAAAATATCACTATTGCTGGATTAAAAATCTAAATAGATTACTTTATGATCAAAACAAACATCACGGTAAAACTTATTTCTGCGATCGTTGTCTTTACGGCTTTTCAAGAGAAGATCTACTTACCAAACACAAAGAAGACTGTGATGGTATCAACAAAAATTCTTGCAGAATAGAAATGCCAAAAGAAGGTAAAAATCACACACAATTTAAAAATCATCAAAATCAGATGCCTGTGCCTTATGCAATATATGCTGATTTTGAAAGTATAATCAAACCGCAATCAATCAAATTTGGAAAGAAATCTAAAATACAAAATGTACACGAAGCTTGTGGTTTTGGATACCAGGTTGTCAGATATGATGGCAAAGCTGAAGAACCTGTTATTTACAGAGGTGAAGATGTTGTTGAAAAGTTTTTAAATCACTTAGAATGTGAGAAGAGCAACATTAATAAAATATTTGCTCACCCAAAACCCTTAATCATGACACAACAAAATGAGGAAGATTATGAAAAAGCAACACACTGCTGGATATATGAGGATGAAATAGGTAGAAAATGTGGTAAAAACTGCAAAGTAAAAGACCACTGTCATTTTACAGGAGAATACAGAGGTGCAGCACATAAAAACTGTAACCTGAAACTGAAAATAAAACCAAATAAAACAATCATCCCTGTTGTCTTTCACAACCTCAAAGGATATGATAGTCATCTCATCATGCAAAAAATACATAAAATGACAGGTAATATTACATGCATCCCAAACAACGCTGAAAAGTATATTTCATTTAGTGCCGGACAACTCAGATTCTTGGATAGCTTTCAGTTTATGGCTTCGTCTCTGGAAAAATTGGTTAAAGCAACAGACAAATCTGATTTTAAAATTACCAAAACTCAGTTTGGAGAACAAACAGATTTACTTTTACGAAAAGGTGTTTATCCTTACGAATATATGGACAGTATGGAAAGATTCAAGGAAACGCAATTACCGCCTAGAGAAATGTTTTACAGTAGTCTCTCAGATGAAAGTATAAGTCCCGAAGATTACGAATACGCTCAAAAAATATGGGAAGAGTTTAACTGTAAAACTCTTGGAGACTATCATGATTTATATCTAAAAACTGATGTAACTCTGTTAGTAGATGTGTTTCAAACATTTAGAAAAACATGTATGAGTGCATACAAACTTGATGCTTTGCATTACTATACAGCACCTGGATTATCTTGGGATGCTTTACTCAAACATTCAAAAATAAAATTAGAACTTTTGACATACATTGACAAGCACTTGTTTCTAGAAAAAGGAATGCGAGGTGGCATAAGTATGGTATCAAAACGATATGCCAAAGCAAACAATCCACATGTAACTGATTATAACCCTAACGAGGAAAACAACTTCTTAATGTATTTTGATGCAAATAATCTTTATGGATGGGCAATGAGTCAGCCACTTCCATATTCTGGCTTTGTTTGGAAAGCCAAAAACACAGGAAAATATTCTAAACCGAAACCTGACAAAGGACAAATACTTGAAGTTGATTTGGAATATCCGAAAGAACTCCATGAAGCTCACAATGAATATCCACTTGCACCGGAAAGATTAGCAGTGAAAAAAGAATGGTTGTCTAAATACCAAACAGATCTGTTAGAAAATAATAGCGCGATAAATACAGAACAACTAGTCCCCAATCTTATGGACAAAGAAAAATATGTGTTACATTACAAAACCCTGCAACTGTATTTATCTTTGCGTATGAAACTAAAAAAAGTACACAGAGTATTAGAATTTAATGAAAAACCATGGACGGCATCATACATAAACCTAAATACAAAACTTAGGAAAAAAGCTAAATCAAACTTTGAAAAAGATTTTTACAAACTTATGAACAACTCTGTGTTTGGCAAGACAATGGAAAATCTACGCAAGCGGACAGATATAAAACTAGTCAGAACTGACGGCTCCGAAATTGAAAAGATAAGAAAAATAATAGCCAAACCCAACTTTAACAGGCGTATAAAATTTTCAGATGAATTGTCAGCTATACATGTGAACAAAACAAAATTAACATTAAACAAACCAATCTATGTTGGGATGTCAGTATTGGATTTATCAAAGTACATGATGTATGACTGGTACTATAATACCCTAAAGAAAAGGTACGGAGATGACTGTACTTTATTATACACCGACACTGACAGCTTGCTGGTAGATATCAAAACAGAAGATGTGTACAAAGACATGGCTAAAATGAAAGATGAGTATGACTTAAGTAATTATCCGAAATACCATCCACTGCACGATGATACAAATAAAAAAGTATTAGGTAAAATGAAAGATGAATGTGCTGGTGTTTCTATAGTTGAGTATGTTGGATTAAGGCCCAAACTATATTCTATTTTGAGAGCGGATGAGCAGATGATTGAGAAAGTAATAGATAAAATGAAAGATGAATGTCCTGGTGTTCCGATAGTTGAGTGTATTGAATCAAGACCCGAACTATATTCTATTTTGGGAGCGAATGTGCAGATGATTGAGAAAGTTACAGACAAAATAAAAGATGAATGTGTTCCTATAGTCGAATCCAAACTATGTTCTATTTTGGGAGCGGATGAGCGGATGATTGAGAAAGTAGTAGATACAATAATAGATAAAATAAAAGATGATGGTGATTATATAGATGAGTATATAGCTAAGAATATTGGATTAAGATCCAAACTATATTCGATGTTGAGAGCGGATGTGCAGATTGTTAAGAAAGCAATGGAATATGAAAATATTGGATTAAGATCCAAACAAGATTCTATTTTGAAAGTGAATGAGCAGATTATTAAGAAAGCAAAGGGTGTAAAAAAAGATGTAGTCGAAAAACACATAAACTTTGAGAACTACAAGGATGCATTGTTTGGCAAAAAAAAATACACCCATGAAATGAATATGATACGCTCAATAAAGCATGAGATATATCATGTATATGACATAAAAGTAAACAAAGTAACACTGTCACCATTTTACTCTAAAAGATACATAGCACCAGACGGTATTAAAACTGATACACATGGTTTCTATAAAAACTTATGAATTTGGGTATTAGCAGGAACAACAAGTAATTCTTCTTTGACAAATCCTCTTTGTGGCGCTGGTAATTTCAAATAATAAACTCTTATACCTTGCGTCAACATATAACTTTTAATCTTGTGAATATCTACACTCCACATTGGATCAGTTGCTCTGCGTCTTCCACCTTCTTGTTCCACGGGTTGATATAAATATCTTACACTTGCATTCATAGAGATAGGATCACCTTTTAATGTTTTTGTTTCAACAGGAGGGGGCTTTTTTGTCTCCACATTTATGGCTCCAACAACTTCTGGTAATCTCTTTACCCATTCTCTATTACGTTTTTGCGAATCTATTTCCTTAGCATACTGATAACCAAACAATCTTTCAGCTAATGTTCTGTTAAATCTTTCCACTATAGCTTGGTCTCTATGTATTTCTGTTCTGCCCCGTCTGATATTTACATTATGTTTTGCCATCAACTGTGATACTGCACCCATACATTCTCTGCCTGGATCCACTTGTAATAACTTTGGATATTTCAAATGTCGACTGTATATATTTTCAAATGCTTTAGCAACTTCTTTACTATCCTTGGAAGTCATTGGCTCTGCTTCTTTGTATCTACTTGCAATATCAACCACAGTCAACGCATATTTATATGTCTTGCGGCCACGACCAAAGCCAAAAGGATCATGCGGTAAAAATAACAAATCAGCTTGGTGCACTCCATTCTTAGCAGAAACATCAAACCTGGGTCTAACTATTTTTTTTGGTGCTGGTAAATAAATCTGCCACACAGCTTGTTTCTTTAAAAATTCTAATGCCTGTTTTTTACTGACACCAGCCTCTTTTGCCAATTTTTCAACTGCTGAGTAACCTTTCCAAAATCCTTTTGGGCTGTAATAATTTTTTTCCATTTTTTCTACTAAAGATTAAACTTTATACAACTATAAAGAAAAAATGGATATCACAACTGCACAATTTGAGGAACTGCTTGAAGAGCAAAATCAAAATAGCTCAAAGAAATGGACAGACTTGGAACTAAATAAAATATACACTATTACAGATACGAAAATAGTAGATACCGAATATGGTCCATCCATGGTATTGACATTATTAGACAATGGTGAAGTATGGGCGCCTGATTATCTCAAAAATAAATTAGAGAAGAGTGCTAAACCACCATATTATATGCGACCACTTGGATTGAAACCATGTAAAAACAACAAAAAAAATAGGTATCACGCATATGACTTAGTCTTTTCCAAGTAAACATACTTAGTCATTCCAAATCTAAAGTAATTATAGTTTTAAACTATTTTTTTTATGAACTCAATTTATACGCCACAAATCCAGTTGCAGCCATGCCCACCACAATAAACGTAATTTCTCTATTCTGGTGATCCGGAGATGGTGTATAAAAATCACTCAACTTGGGCTCCGGTTCCAAAAGCAAATGTTTGCCAGTTGTATAATAATACTGTTTCATAGCTTGGTCTACATCATCAAAAGTCTGCTCTGCATGATGCTCTTTTTGTAGTTGCTTATTAATAAAATCTAATCTCTCTGTTCTTTTTTTATTCCACTCCGCTTGTGCTGCGTTTAATTGTTCTACGGCTTTGTCATGCCTTTGTCTTTCCTCATCTGAATGACTTCCCATTTTTGAAAAGAAATAATTTGAACCGCTAAACGCCAATGCGTTTGTTAATGCGCCACCGATCATCATTGCTACTGCACTTGCCATTTTTTTATATATATTTTTTTTAATTATTTCATAATATCCGCAGGAATATTACCTTGCTTAATCAGCATATCCTTTGTAGCTATTGGTTTAAACATATTTTATTTCCAAATAGTTACAACAATACACACAATTTGTACACAAAAACAAAAGGATCAGAACGAAAGATAAAATCTTATAGAGTTCTTATCCACTGGTTGAATATGGTAAGGATAAGATAGCGGTAAATTTGAAATATAAATATGCTTGTATCAATCGATAGAAATAATGATAATACTAAAAGGAGAAAAAAATGTAGCAACAATTTAAGGAATAAGAAAATAATCGATTTACATTAGAGAATGCAGAAACGAAAATAACGAAAATAATATGGGTATGAATTAAGAAAAGTGGAAAAAGGTAGCAAGGAAAAACCTATAAAAAAAAAAAAAAATAAATAAAAATAAAAAAAAACAAAGGAAGGGATTGCTAACATTATATCCACAGACAGCATCCCAACATCTACCATATTAAAATCCACTTTAGGGGCTGGTCTTTTTAGTAGTTTTCTGCCAATCTCAGAATATCCAACAGTTAGAAGTGTTTCCATCCCAGCGTGATACATCATATTTACAATGTGTTTTCCGTCAATACTTGCTGCCATTTTTTTTATATGATTATTTTTTTAAAATAAATTATTACAAATCAAACGGGTCTTTTGGTGCAACATGAACAGGTTGCACAGCTACAGGTTGCGTAGCAGATTTCTTGTTATAAATATACAAACCCAACCCAGCAATGCCTAATAAAACCAGACACGGTGGAATATAATTTGTGTATACGTTTATTTAGATTTTTTTGGTTTTTCTTCACCTATTGTTATTTTTGTTATTTCGTGTTGCTTTGCAGCATTTTGATTTGTAGCATCTTGATTTGCAGCATCTTGCTTTGCAGCATCTTGAAGCAAACACTTTGCCTTTTTTGCCGCTGCTCCTTTTTTTCCAGCCTCTATTCGTTTTGGATTTTTTACTTTTTGTTGTTCAATAGGTTGTGTAACAACAGGTATAACTTCACTCTCTTGGTTCTCCATTTATATTATCAATATTTTTATTTTTATTAAAATCAATATGTCTAACAGTTGTCAGTATTGCTGTAAATGGTGCCAAGCACATCCCATACCTGTAATACAACTCACAACAAGCACTTGTCAAAGCATGATTAATAAATGGGTCTTCCTCCAAATCTTCTATCAGCTTTGGTGGATTGGTTACATTAAAATATTTTGATACTCCCATCACATTCAAGTTAATAAAAGAATTGCCTAAAGTCTTGGTCATACTTGCCCCAAGCCTTGCTTCATATCTGCGGTAAAGTTTGTTAATTTCATCCGGGGGCATGCTATCTATATTCGTGAGTTGTATGTCTTTACCCAAATATTGACGGCTACCACCGCCAGCCACTATGGCTGATAATTTTTCTTTTTTTGTTTCTTGTTGCTTTGATTCATCACGTTCCGTGAAACCTTCCGATATATCTTGTAATAGTTCTTCCGCATTCATTTTTATATTAATAATCTTATTTTTTATCTTGAAATAAATATAAAATACAAAACAACCAGCTGCGATATTCATGCAACTAGAAATTGTTAGTATTGTTAATAGCATTGTTATTAATATTGCTATTTTTTTTATTAGCATTGTTAATTTGCTGCAAGCATTGCTATTAACATTGCTACTTTGCTATGAGCAATGCTACTTTGCTATGAGCAATGTTATAAGCATTACTAATTTACTATGAGCAATGCTATAAGCATTACTATATTTTTTGATATTTTCATTATATTTTCATGTCAGTATTGCTACTTTGCTGTTAGTATTACTATTAGCAACAAAGCAATGCTGTTAAAAATAAATAGCAATGCTGTTAAAAATTATTCAACCCAATAACCAGTTGGTTGGTCAGTCCTCAAAATTTACTTGGAATATTTAGTCTTAGCTAAAGCTTTTCTTATTCTGGTTCTCTCCTCCAGCGTTGGAATAACATCATTCTCTCTCAAACAATTTTCATAACTATCTCTATCCTTGATGTAAAACATACACAACCATTTTGCTTGCTCCCTTAAATCTTTCAATACAGAATTATATCTCTGTGAAATAACCCACACTGATTGTTTGGCGTGGCGACCAGTGAATGCCAACTCTGATAACATATCTTTTTTCTTTGTTAATTCTTTTGTGGCGGAGCAATCATCAATGATGTATAGTGTGGGCTTGCCAGAATATTGTTTGAAAAAGAAATGCAACAGTTCTTGTAGCATTTCTTTGCCGTTGCTAACGGGATTGACAATTATTATTTTTTTATCTCTCGGGTTTTTCACATCTCCTATCCAGGATCTATTTGTATAAGCCTCGTTCCACTCTATGGTTGGACACAATATAATTATATGTTCAAAAACTCCAACATACTCTTGTTCAAGTATGTCAAGAACAAACTCTGTTTTGCCGCAGCCTGTCTGACCACAGATAATGGCACTGTGTGAATATTTAGGATATTTGTGTAAACTAGTATCCTGCTTCTTTGAATCTTCCATCTTCGAAATTGATTTGCGCATCTTGTATTATATATATATAAATATTTAAAGGTTGATCTGCATCTGCTTTTTTATTTATTAGTATCGTTATGCCTTCACTGCCGTTTTCTATTCTTCTTCCACTGCCGTGTAATAAATTGTCATCACATGTTCTAAGGTCAAGCCACAAAACATATGATTTTGTCAGATAAGTCTCAAGAGAAACATTGGTAAAGTTTAAGTCCCTCGCTGCTATTCTGTCTCTTTGTTTCTTTTTGAGGTCAAGGCAAAATATTTGTTGATTTCATCCCAATGTTGATATGCCTTCATGCCCTGACTATACAACTGATTTGGTACTCCCTCTATTGTCATTTCAACCTTTTCAATCTTTGGGTTGTAAAATGATTCTGTGTCTGTTCTTTCTGGGTCTTCAAACAGCATTAGAATACCTTTCATGCTCCGTGCTGGTACATTTATGTTGATGTTCCAAAGGGTTTCAGATTTGTTTGCTATTATTTTTCTATGTCGCAAGATACGATCATACATAAATGACATCTTACCATTGATTTGCTGTCTTATTTGTCTGGCTAATTCAACATCACTAACTGTATCAAATTCCAAGCAGATATTTTTTATTACATAAGATGCATCAGCATCAGTGCTTTTGATAACTTTGTTATAATCGTTAAACGTTAATTCATATTCTAACCTATCACCAAGCCCCGCTTGATAAAATGGCATATGACTTTCTAACATTTCAAAGTCCAGTGGAATACAAAATCTATTTCCATAAGCTGCTGCTATAGCTTCATCTTCGGTGTCTGAGGAAGCATCTCCCGCACCAACTCTATGTTTTAACATGTTTGCTTTACCAATACCTTGGTAAGCTGTGTTTAATCGTTCGGTAGGGCTTTTCCATAAATCTACATAACAATGATATATATCACTGTCATCTATTGACATGACTTCATTGCCACTTATTCTTATTGTCATTTGTTTCACAATTGCTCTACCTAGATTCTGGAATAGAGTAGCGTTGGCGTCTGTTCTGCTTTTAAGTTCTATTTCAAAGGCAAGACGAGCAGTACGAGGAACTATCACATCATTAGTACTTAGATTGGGAAATCTCACAAGCAGTTGCCGGTTTTGGTCTATTGTTGATGGATTATTAGTTATTACTACACTTGTGCGAATGCCCTTGGCACCATGAGGTTCTCTTAGTTTTCTATGAGGGCTGAGTTTGTTTCCGTAAGCTAACATTGTTTTTATTTTTTAAATATATTTTTTAAAATTAAATAAAATAAACAATGGCTGAAGGAGGATTCGAGTTTGACAATCCTGCGTTCGATCCAGATGATTATGATATTATTATGATGATAATTTACCAATGGTGCCTGATGAGCCTGTTCTAAGAAGTCTTCTTAATCAAAGCGACCATATTGCTGAACTCAGGGGAGAGCTGGCAGAATCCACACTTAAAATATACAATAAAAATCTTGTAAAATCCTTTTATAATGAAATAGAAAAACGATATAAGATGGCACCGGACAAAATGGATTATGACCAGTTTAAAGTATCAGCTAATGGCAAAACATTATACTGGGTTGTTGGTGATAAAGAAATAAGAATAACTGCCAGGCAAGGTTCTTTTACATTTCTTGCTCTTGGTTCTTTGGCAAATGAATATAACAGGGTTATTGGCTCTGGGGGAACAAGGGCGGTAAGACAATTTTTAAATTTACCGGAGTATGACAGTAAAACAAAAGTATCACAGGAAACTCAACAAACGTTGGAGAGCACAAGAAACGATTTACCAGATAATGTGGATGCTATTCCATTACAAGATTTATCACATGTTATTGATAAAACAGCACAGTCAACGGAAAGTGCTCTCCATGACTGGGATGTGATTGAGCGTCCTGATGCTGAAACACAAACAAATATAGACAAGCGTGAAATGGATGGAATAGTAAAAGCGATGACAACTGTCAAGGAAGAACTCACCAATAACGTGGCAAAACTCACACAACTTGATAAAGACATAACAAGAGAAAACCAAAAGTTAGAACAAGCTAAGACTGACGATGATGAATTCCAGATAAAAAGAATCAGCGATCGCACCAAAGACCTTGAAGTTGAAAGAGGTGCAAGGATGGATGCTATCAATGAGAACAGAAAAGCTTTTCGTAACCAAGTAAGCAGAATAAAAGAAACACTAAACACAATGTTAAACGAGGGTACAACTCTTGGTGAGAGAATAAAAACCTTGTTTAGGGAGCAAGGTATTACTATTGTTAGTATCCTGACTGCGTTTGGTATGATTATTGGGGTATTAGTTGAGGCCATTATTCCTACAACGGGAAGAAGGACTGCGCCAACTCCAACTCCAAAACCTGATCCATCAAGTGTAAAAGACTGGATAAAAAAACAACTACTTAATCTTGGTAAACTTCTTGCCAACCTAGCTGGTAAAGCTGCTGCAGCACTTCCAGGAGTTATTGGTGCAATAGTATCATGGCTTTTATCTGCAACAGGTAATGTTATCAATTGGCTTGGTAACAATCTATGGGCGTTGCTTGTGTTTGTTTCCGGGTTGTTGTATGTGGCAGCCAAAGAGTGGTTTAAATCTCGTAGATAAGTAATGCAGCACGACCTATTACTATAGTACCAACAATTATAGTTGTTTTGTTTTCTTTGTGTTCAATCGCTTTTTTTTGCATTTATGGTGGGTTATGTTCCACAGTTTTATGTATTGATTTATCAAAGTCAGAATGTTCCGGTAAAAATTTCTTTGTTGTGGTGCCTTGAAAAGGTTGAATATTTTTTGGTGGCACTGGTTTTACATTTACATCATTATTCAATCCTAATGCTTGTGCATCGGTTGCTATTACAATTTCATTATTGTAGTCTTGTATTATTCCGATTCTTAATTCCATGTCGCTCGGAGACATATACAATCCACTTCCATAGACAAAATTTACTTTACTTCTTGCATATTTTAGGGTGGTTTCATATCTTGAAATTTGACTGGGCAAGTCGATGGGGCTATTTATTGCGTCCTCTACATTTGCTAGAAATTGTTTTTGTGCATCAAATGCTGTCCCAGTTCCAAGTATATCTGTTCTTGTTTGTGATTGTGAGCCAAGGATTGCCCAGCAGTATGTTCTTATGCTGTCATTGATTCTTTCTACTCCAGCTCTTGTAAATCCAGATGAACTATCTAGTATAAAAGTAGACCAGCTGTTGTCAGCCTCAGATTCTTGTGCAATGTAATCAATGTGATATTTTTTATCACTCTCATAAACTGTAAAACTCATCGTTTTGTTGTCGTATACAGTATTTATCAAAGGATGATAACCAATATTTGTCCAGTAATTATAAATTGTTCATAGACCATCATTATAGCTTTGTTTTTGTCTCCAGTCCGAATTCAAGTCAACGTTAAACTCCTTGCATATTCTCTCGTATGCGTTTCGGTTATATGTGTTATTAAACGCATTCCAATTTGAGTCTTGTGGCATTGCTACACTCATCTTAAATAATATTCTTCTGACTTGGTAATAGACATGAACTCGAAATAATGAACCAACCAAGGCATCAGCTTTTAGATGGTTATTGAAATCAATGCCACATCCAGTTGTCGCACACCAAATAGCAAAATTCAACTGATTCTGCCAAAATAACATCCAATCTGTTCCCCAGCTTTGGACTATAGCATCTGATTTAACGTATGGGAGTTTGTATTTTTCAAAGACATTGGGAAATGATGCTTTAAAGCCTTTACCGTTGGATGTAATGACTATGTTTTGATTTATTATATCTATGACTTTTTTGCTGAAAGTATTTGAATAGTGAGCATCTGGGCTATATTTGAATTCTTTAGAAATTTTTATTTGTGTTTTTATATATATATATTAAAAAAATGTTTCATACAATTTCAAACATAGACAACTCTATTAACTTACAACAGTATATCGATAATAGAGATGGAACTAAGCGCGTTGGATTAAAAAGTTTTACATACACTATCTGTTGGTATAATATTAATCATGAAATCGTAAAGACAAGAAACCCAGATAAAATAGAACATTTAGCAGGTGGACTCTATAACCTTCAATACTTGGCAAAAAGGTTTACATTTCTAAATGAAAATATTATCCTGGACAGTATTGAGCAAATTGGCTTTAGCATTATAAATACGCCAATAGAGACACGAATGTCAAGCGGTCTTTCAAAAATGCTGGGATTCAAGGACAGAAAATGGTTGACAGGTACTACTTTGGGAGATTACCCAATTGATTTAGCTCCTTATAAACAGCTATATGTTCATCTGGAACAAGTTAATACGAGTAGTAATTATTTCAATGGCGCGCCAAGCACTATTATAGGGGTTGTACATGTAGTAAATAAGCAGTTTGGAGATATTGTATATACACATTTTTATCCTGAATATCACTGTCTTATGAATGGTGCAATTTCTGAATTAAAAATAGAAGTTAAAGATGAGCATGGCAGCAAGATAGATAATCACGGCTTGCCTATGAGTTAGAATTTATTTAAAAAATATATTTTTATAAAAAAAACAATGAGTATATTTGGACCACCAAGCCTTAAAAAACAGAAGACTTAGAGGCTTTAATAAATGATGTTCAAAATTTATATAGGCGAATTGTGCCTTTTGTTGACCAGTTTAATCATTTGAAAGATAGAGTTGATAATCTTAAATATGGGATTATAACAATATTTGCGGAGGCTAAGGGTCCACTTGTGTTAAATAGAATACTCTCATTTGGTAATGGTGGAGCAGAAACAAATGTGGGGCATGTAATGACACGCCGTGGACGGATTATGGGAATAGGTTTAACATGTGAACGATTAGTTGGTGACGTAACTGTAATAGTTTCTGTCAATGGTGTTGAACAACCAAATTATGGCATAACGCTTCACATCATCCCACGCAATCATGATAACTTTGATAAACCTTTAGAGATTGGTGCTGGTTCTGTTGTTAACTTTGTATGCAAGATTGCCAACGCTACCGCTGTAAATACGGTGGCATCATTATTAATTGAATTAATTAAAAAAATTATTTATTAATAAAAAAATGCCGAAGCAACCGACAGCACCAAGTTTATATCCTGAGTTGCCAGTGGAAGACGGACAAAATTATAGATTACAAAATATTTCAGAAATTGAAAAAAACAATGACGCTCCTTAGTCAGAGGATGATATCCTCTTTGTTCAATTAGAATATTACACAGTAATTGATGATATTTCAAAGGAAAGTAGGAAACAATCAGACGATCGTATTTTTCGAAAATTTAGACTTGCCTAACCTGTCTGAAGTCCGTTTGATATAAAGTTACACGCCAAATTGTGTGAAAATCGAAACCAATTTACTTAATGTATTGTGTACAAAAGCTTAAATTTGCATTTATGTAATAATCAAGGGCAATAACTCAGTAAGGCGGGTATCAATTCTGCTAATTGTCATCTTGTCAAAGTTCATATTCATATTAAGTCTCATACTAAATAATGTGAAGATCGGAATCTATGGAACGCCATGACTGTCTTATGATGTTGCCGATTAATATATGCAGTGCATTTCCCTTTATATGTGGTAGATCTTTCATGATATGCAGTGCATTTTTAATTATATTTGGTAAACAAATGGTGGTGGTGAGTGTTTGGGGTGTGTGGGGTAGGGGTGCGGGTGGGGTGGGAGGGGTTGGGGCTACACAAATTCCATGAGGAAATGAGGGGTTAACGATTAAAAACGAAAGGGGTATGGTGGCTGGAGATATTTCCATTTTTTCCCCATACATTGTTTTATTGGGAGGTGCTAAGCCACGTATTTTAAGGTATTTTGTTTTTAAAATCCAGAGGGAAGTCTGTACATTTTCTGGAGGTAAACGCTTTTTAGACTGCTTTATGGGGAGGAGGTAGGAAATGGATTTCCGGGGATCTAGGGTGGTATTTTGTACATATTTCCAGGTGGCTCCGTGGCAGGGTCTGAAGGTTTTAAACGCTTTACTTTTCTAGTGTATATATATATCTTTTTGCTGTTGTTGGTTTAAACTAGAGGTGCCTCTGGGCTTAGAAATACATTTCTTAAAGCGGGGGCATGGATGGTGAGTACGGAGATTATCTGGAATAGCCCATTCCCGCCTAACAGAAATTCGTTTCTGTCTAATCCCCGGGTTATTCCCCACCGCACCCTCCCAACATTATTCTGAACATTATTACAAACAGTCCACTTTCGGAATATTTTACAACAAAACCTTCCATCCCCATCCCCAACACCCTTACACCCACTTCCCCCGCCCCCTTCGATTTTAATGCACTTTTACAAATGTCCTATCAAGCAAAAAGTAGTAGGATATCAGTATTTAATAAGGGAATACACGCAAAACAATTATGCACCTATTAATTATTTCCCCGCCGGGGTATCGATTTATTGTTCTGGCCCCTCCCTAGGAGATAATTTTCAGGGTAATCCCCAGTGTTGGTATATACCAGTTCAGACGGTATATACCAGTTCTGTCTGAAGTCCCTACCCCGGTGTCAACGTTGTTAGTCTAATTCAACTTTTCCACGCAATATTTGTGGAAGGAAAATATGTTGGAGGGGTTGGTTGTGGTAGGGAAGCGGGGTTCAGGGGGTGTTTTCGAGATTTTTTTCCAGGATGGGTTGGAGTATTTTTCGAGATTTTCCAAGGGACTGGGGTGTTATCAAAATATATGCCATTTTCTAACGCCGATCTAGTCAACGTGTCTATGTTTGTCCTAATTGTATTCAACAGTTTGTGTTTTTTTTATATTATTAAAATGAATCCAGTCCTGGTCTGGACTGAAAAAAAGTAAGACAGTTTTTGTTCTATTTATAAAACTGGAAATCCTCTAATTACGTAAAGCGTGTGTATACACTGGCCAATCGCTGTGGGTCTAAATAATAGATAATGACAGCGTTCTATGTGCAGTCATTAAACGCTGTCTAAATCGTAACATCTTTAAAAACGAGTGTTCCGATTGATCTCATCATCATAATGAAAAAAACACCGCAAATAATAGAAAATGCATTGCATATCATAAGAAATGCACGACGTATAAAGCCGTTTGTACCGAATATAATGCAATTGAAACCACCGAATATAAAGACGTATCCACCACGTATATTAGAATATGTACCACATATAAAGTCAACAGAAGCACTGCATATAAATACAAACGTACTTCATATAATGTTCAAAGGACCTCATCTATTAGATAAACTACTGCATATAGTAATAAATGCACCACATATAACGATAACTGGACCGCATATAATGGTTTATCTACTGCATACAATGACTTAATTATCGCATATAATGATTAATCTACTGCATATAAATATACTGAAAGGAAAAAGAAACGCAGGGTGCGTATTTCCGCTATATATTGCATATACTGCACACTTAATTCCATATATATTCCAAGGAAATCCCAATATGTTTTGTAAAAAAGAAAAGTGCAGTTAGTTAGAGAAAGAACACAACTGTGATGTTGTAGACGTTTTAATCACAGTACACGTTGTAACAAGAAATTCATAAATGCTGAAGTTCCTCTTTAAAAGAAATAGAGCCAGTTCAGTACTGTATTTAATGTTAAGTGATTGCAACATTTAAAGCCTAAGTTTGCTCACCTGCTTGAGCCAAATGCGCATTCTGACGATAATGAAACTTTAAAGGGTTATCCATTGGTGTGTTCAGTACTGTTCAAACATTCTTTCTAAAAGGACAGGCCTTATGTCGCCCTGTATCATTCGATTAGCAGTAGCATATTAAACGTACAATATATAGCGGAAATACGCACCCTGCGTTTCTTTTTCCTTTCAGTATACTTTCTACCACATATAAAGATTTATTTACCACATATATTTAAAAATGCACTGCATATCATGAAAGATCTCCCACTTTTAAAGGGAAATGCACTGCGTATATTAATCGGTAACATCATAAGACAGTCATGGCGTTCCATAGGAATCTGTTTACTAAAGTAATGTGTGTACTCAAGCTAAAATGTTCTTATTCTTTCAATAACCAAAGATAATAACTCTTAAAGCAAGTGTCAGTTTTACCCAGTATTGAACTTTTCAAAGGCCTTGTAAGTATAAGGCCTAACACCACACAACATTTAGTGGATATCGGAAACCGTTTACTACAGTTTTTGTGAACACGAGAAATTCGCATTATCCCTGGCACATGACAGAACGAAATTCATAAAAGGTCCTGGACCATAACTCTTGTTAAAATTAATAAACTGTAACGTAATCAGGTCTTGATTCTGTTGTTTGATATTTCATATACACATATAGGTTTCAAATACTGTAACTGTATTTGCCTAAAAGGACGTGTGCAAATTTCTTTATTTTCCTTTGACTGTTTGTTCAGCGATTTTCATATAATGGCTTGGTACGAATGGGTTACCGTAGAAATCGCGATGCTGTAAGGAAATTCAAAGTATGCCAGATATCCATATAGTGATTTCATATGTAGAAGACCCCCATCTGTTAATATTTAAAAATTCAGGAGTATATCTTTCCGGGTAAACCTTTGCTTTTTTTTTCAGGCTTGGGTCCCTGCCTAACTACTACTTATTATAGTATTATATATTGTTTATTTTCTGTGTATAAAATGTTCAATATTTAGACAATTAAACATGAGGTCCCCAGATAAAACATACATTATTAGTTATTAGGATTTTTGACAGGGGACATGGGCTCACATTCCCTGCCTGGAAATTATATTCACCCGAGCCGTTAGGCGAGGGGGAATATATATTTCCAGGCAGGGAATGTGAGCCCATGTTCCCTGTCAGGAATCCTAATAACGAATTTGTCATACTTCAAAGTTGTAACCATTTATTTAAGAAAAAACCGGCCAAAAACACGTTTCATTTTTATTGCGCCAATTTCTCCGCAACGTGCCTCTAACTAGACGTTGTTTACTTTCGTGACGTCATCGCTCTAACGTCGTTAAATTTGGCGGATATTTTAATAAAATAAAGGTATTTTGTCACTATGTTAATGTTTTACTATCTGTAAAATTGCCAAAAAAATACACTTACGATTATTTCAGACGTTTACACACAGTGGAAAGCGCAGAAAAGCGATAGGAAGGAAACAATCGGCGGTTTCCAAAACGAATCGGCAACGTTATCGTCGCCATTTTGTTTTTGTGTATTTGAGTAATGGGGTACCTACGGGGAATTCGTCCTATGTTCACGTCTCGAGACGTAGACATGGGCTCATGTCTACGGCGCATTGACCAATGAAATCCTGAGAATTTTCTTTGCAGTATGACAAGTTAACATAACATAACGTATATGTGTGTGATATCACATGCTTAGCCTTTGTATTCTCCTCGGACTTATTTCGTTGTGTTTTTTGGTTGACTGTGATCCATCAATGCTATATTTCCTGTCTGACTTGTATATCTACTTGTATAAGGTTAAATATACACATAGTTTTAGAATCAACAGACACGTGTGTCAATGACTTACAAACAGTGTAACATATCCAGGATGTAGTTGTAAACAACATAATATCTGTACATGGTTAAGTGAGCCTCTGAAAGACAATTAGCTCCGTCTTTGTACCGTGCGTTGTGATGCATTAACCCTGCGTATATAGTTAAGTTTATTTAGCAGTTTTCAGGGAAGGATGTCGGTGTGTACGCATTAGATAACGTAATCTTTGTGTAATATTCAAACGTAAAAATCAGAACCTTGATGTCTTTATTTAGTGTAAGTTTTACTTTGATTCGGTATTTAAATATTGGGAGAAAACTACAGAACTTGTATTTGTCTTCTTTATTTTTATCATACTTTTATTTTTTCTCTTTTAAATCAAACCATTGTACTCAACTATTTTCTGGTTACAATACACCGAACTAAATTGTTTAAAACTGTTCCATTGTCTAGACCTATGATATATAACGTCCAGGTCATCCCCAAAACTTGGAATTGTCATGTCAATGGATTTACTCTGTCCCTGTTCCTTGTTTAACACAGTCATACATCATTGCCGATGACACAAGTCTTATGACAACTATCAAGTACGATGAATACAATGACAAACCCGTAATAAAGACTGGGTGGATATTTACTGAAAGGAAAAAGACACGCATAATCAAACAATTGCCTATACTACACTATTATATTCACATAATTCCACATAATCATCCTGATATATCTCAACGTGTTTAGTACAAAAAGAGGCTATAACTAACTACAGAAAGGACAACTCTGTCATGTAGTAGACCTTTTAATCACAGTATACTTTGGTACACGAAATTCATAACTGTTGAAGTTTCGCTTGAAAAAGTCAAGCCATTTCAGTAGTGTGTTTAATGTTAAAATGTTTTAAAACCTAAGTTGCTCACCTGCTTGAACCAAATGCGCATTCTTTCGAAAATGAAACTTTATAGGGTTAGCCATTGGTTTGTTCGGTGCTGTGTAAACCTTCTTTCCGAAAGAACATGCCTAATGTCGCAAAGTACCATTCGAAGAGCAATAGCATATCAAACATACAATATATAGCGGAAATATCCAGTCTCCAGAACCCAAACGCAATGGCACTGTAGGTCCGCGCTTCTGTACAAACAAAGAGCATTGAAAAGGCTAATACACAACACAACGAGTGTTGAATGCAGGGTTACAGACTTGGAACCGTCAGTAGGCAATAAGGCCTACTAGTTAGATTAAATATATTGTAAGTGTACACAACCTCTCTATTATCATTTCATCAGCTCCCAAATTGACAAGACAGTGTAAATAAAAGTACCTCGCATCAAAATGATATCTCTAACAATAAAGTCTATATCCGGAGACGTTAGGAAACGATACACGTATAATTATGTTACTGTAAATCTATACACACATTTAAATATTAAAAACACCTCAGGATGTATCCAGAATTGTACTGAATAACTAAAGCAGTTACAAAGAGAATAGCAATCTAGGATACGGCCAGAAAATCCGAGGGACAAAAGTTCATGCACCAACCACTCCTTTCAGGGTTTCAGAAAGTGCGATCAAGGATACCAACGAGGTTGTTCAATCATCGCACAAGAGAAAAGTTAATCGTGGTAGGCAGTAGCAATATATTTACAATATTTGCTAATAAATTGGGAGAATATTCCTGAACGAATCGCTTATTCCTCAACTCTGACATTTCAAGCAGGACTTGGACGCAATCTATTTCTAAGAATTGCTCCTATTGTGGAAAAATCTACTTAATAAAAGCAACATGACACCAAGACAAACACGTATTTAGAGGCGAAAGAAGTACGATAATAATAATAGCTAAATCACGACCATCGACACCCACTACCTATTACGAGCACATATGTTTAGCATGGATTAATCATTTAATCAATATTCGTTGAGAGTGTATTACAGTCAACAAGTACGTCAATAAATAGGTGAAGGTTAATTTGTAGTATTTCTTTATTTTTTAAAAAACTTGCCATGTACATTTATGTATGAACTTTCAATTAACCAACTTTCGTTTAATGCCATTTAAATATTGTAGTAGCGGATGTCTAATTGTGTTTGTGTGGTCCAGAAATACTTTTACAATTATGACTATTTTAAAGGGGAACACGGACATTATTGTTTTCTAGATAACTTGCATATTTGCAAATCATTAATACAAACTATTTGAAAGTTTATAAGCAATTTGTTTTATAATAGGTGTTGATTAAATTACGCCAATAATATATTCAAAGTTATGGTAGAAAACATAAAAGTTGTACTCTTATAACTTTTAAATATATGCAAGCATGTTTAGAATAAAATGATACCGGATTTGTTAATCGATGTGCTAATTAATACTCTTTTGATTCAAGTCCCGACATAATGCAGTGTCAGTTATGGATATTCATCTTGGCACATCTGGTAGAGGAATTATAAACCTTAGAAAAGAACCTTCGTATAAAACACGACCACGACCATTTTAATGCTTTATACCTACATCACGTGTCCCTTTACGTGTTCAGATTATAATTAGGACACTAATATCATATTACCTTCAAACAGACATTTGTAGTTAAAGTATATTTATGTCATTTAGTACTTATGCTAAATGCAGAACGATAAATAAGTATATTCATGTCATTTAGTACTTAGACTAAATGTAGATTGATAAATAAGTGTATTTATGTCATTTTGTACTTAGACTAAATGCATATCGATAAATGAACGTCTTTGTTCTCAACATTTAGCAACAGGTATATTCTAAAAGGTATTGATTAATAGGCACGCTGTCACGTTATACATATTATATATAAATCATATTTCGTTTTGATTTAAAACTGGTTGCTTGGGAATTAAATACATTATTAAATTAAAATAAATAAATATTTAAATTGTGTTCAGTTATCATGGTTATTCCATCATACTTTTACATATATCGTTGGTGCAGTTATTCAAATAAGTATTATAACGGTTTATCAAATATGCAATGCAAGGTTGAAATAAAAACATATTGCTGTGTGTCCTTTTGCAATAATTTAATCATTTACCGGCAACGCATCAATGGCGAGTTAACAAAATAATTGCTTCCATTATGTCCATTGGTTTATTGAAAAAATAAAAAAGAAGTAATTGATTCGTCGACCTCTTTCAAAGCAAATGTTATGTTGTTTGTTTCTGAACGAGCGCAATACATGTGTTCTGAACCATTTGCTTGATTGCTTTGAAACATTTACTATTGTAAATCGATTTATATCGGGAACAACTCTATTAGAATGCATCAAGTAAATATATAACTTAGTTTTGATTGATGAAAATCACATTGAGAGAGTCAATCAGCTTCGTACCTCAGACGTTTTTAATGTATTTGTACAGGCAATAATCAGCTTAACTTCTCAACAGTTTCCAAACTAACTGATGGTTATGCGTTAATAATTATATACGGCGTCGTTCATCAGCGAAATATGATAAGTACGAAATTTAGGGACTGCTGTTTTAATGTGTATCATCGAGAGATAACTAGACATACTTTCTCGAAGACGATGTGGTAACAACTAGCTACATTTTCGACCATTACTGCAATTTTAAAAGTACATCTGTACATTCTCTGTATAATGTGTATGTATATTCTTAACACAAGATTAGTTACACCAAATAAGAAGTGACTTCACTTTTTTTTTCTAAATTAAGGTGTCTGAGCCTTCTCCAAAGAACACAAGTTATAGCCTGAAAATAGTTTAATTTTTAACGTATAAAGACAGGAATAACAAAAATATTATATATCCCGGTATCTTATTTTAGGACGTGAATCAATTGCCATAGTAATGAAAGCTGTAATTATAAGCAGAGTATAACCTTAACATACGTGCAGCTTGTTATTTTAAAATAGTATCACCGAAGCATTGTAATTGTATGACAAATCTGAATCTGTGTATTACCATATGGTCATATACCACTATTGCATTTCCCATAGGCCTACAACACCTATGCCTATACCTGAACGGATGATAAACCTAAGTTTTAGGGGTAATGTAATGCTTTCAGCCTCTAATATTTCACTGAAGGTGGGCACCCCAAGAATGGCAGTAAAGAAATCTTACTTTTCGCAAATATACTCACAGTACAATTATACCCATATACATGCAATTTTCAGTCAAAATATCCTAAATTAACATGTTTTATGATGGAAATATAATATTTTGATGTTTTATGAGGATTTGTTATGATTTGGACAATTTAATCCAATCAGAATCTACCTTACAATCTGATGAATATGCCCTAATATACCCTATACATTTTTAAACCAGTCAGAAGCCCCAAATCAATAGTGGTATCTGACCATATGTGTACAATGCTTAATATTCTCTATAAGGTGTTATCTTCTGTTCCAGTCTTTATGACATACTATCATTTGAAATAACCACAAGTGTTAATATACAACTAATTGTTCACAACGTAACTTTTATTACCCTCCTTTAAGACACGGACCGACTATTCTAAAGGTTTTGATTCACCGTTTGATGATCTTGATATTTAAATGTCAATATCATACGAACATCTCGCCATAATGAGACTCATTGTTAATGTGTGCGAAATTGCAGGCTTCCTGCAGACTCTATAACTAAACAAATAGGCAAACGTGACTATTTGTTAATCCTGTTCATGTTTAATCTATGTTTTGACCTTTAAAATGGAAATTGACAAAAGTAATGACAAAATAATGTTAATTAAAATGCGTTTTGTTTGTGTTACATTTGTCTCACAGCTTATATCAGAAACTATATGTGGAACAGAAACAGCTGCACTATAGATAGTGGTTACAAATAAGGAACAATACTACAACAAACACGTACATTTATATGTCCTCATGCTAATTGTAAATATTATATTGCACGTTGTAAACTGTTGAACGTAAAGTGAGAAAATGAAAAAATAAATAATGATATTTTAACAGTTTTAAACAATTTCTCTTTTGATTGTTTTACAATAGATAAAACATGACACCATGTCGGTTTTTATACGTTTTTTGTCATGATCTCGTCATTAAGTGGTGTTCGTGGTGTTACTTGTTTTTCTTTGTGTTTATTTCTTGATTTACACTGTCCTATTTCGATGACAGTAGGGTCAGAATAATATTTGGTTAATTCTAGATTGAATTTCCTGGTTGGACCACAAAGGCCATGTTGCCACCGACTCTGCCAAGGCGGTTCCCCTATTGTCAACCCTTATGTTTATTATTTCTCTTAATGTGCGTTCAAATGTTTTATCTCCATATCTTTGTTTACAATGCGTGTGTTTGGATGGCTGCATCCCGTGAAAGCTGGCTTCTTGTATTTCTTCATGTTTAATGACTAGCGTTCGTTTTTTCTTCTGCCAGATTGGATATCGTGAAAACGTACATGTTGTTACGAAGGGTGCCACTCAGACTCCAAGACCGTATGTTAAAATGGTTCGACTATCTGTGGATGTGTAATAAACCCACTGAGGAGGAGAAAACGCTCAGTTTGAAAGCGGAAAGAAGCAATTCATGTGCATTCGGATACACTAAAGCGGGTTGAAATAGTCCAGCAGACGGAGGCTGGATTTAATTGTGAACGTGTGCTCAGATTTGTTCCTGTCTTATTCTCACCATGGGATTATAAATGCAGAAAAGGTTGGTTATTACATTATTTTTCCTCAAGTCTTCTCCCCAAAACTGACTTTATTTAGTATGTTTACTTCTAAACAGTATGTTTTTTGCTTACTCTACGGTTTTAAAGGAAACCTAATACCTCGGGTATTCGCTAGTAACTACTCAGTCCACTCCACCCCACTCCCCTTTAACCCTCCAGCATATGAACATGAAACAACATTTAATTAATGGACTGGATAGATACAAACAAAATCATGTTTTCAATCAAGGGGACAATTACAAATAAAGATCTGACGGCATCCATTCACGATTACGACATAAATTCGTGCTATCATAAATGTCAACCCAATTTATCGTCGAGCATCGATGTTATGGATGTATATACAACAAACAAGTTTTATATTCAACGGAAATAATTTTAAAAAAACGTAACTGATATCATCCCTTCTTGAATGCAGCACACCTGTCAATCAGCCTCTATATGTAAGTCAAGTTTCATCCCATTATATTTCAAATTGTATTCAATATATGTTCCGGAAATGATATCTCATCGTTTTTAAACCAAGGAAGAGAATCACTCAAACGGTATTAACCGTAAGACAACCTTTATGTAACGCGGGTCACCTTCGTACATTCAGTTATCTCCTCTAGCATTGAACACATAGACCGAAAACGTATTATGTTCTATTGTAGTACTAACATCTACACCTAGGCTACTAAAAGTAGTCCACATAAAAGGGGACAGTGAAAATATGAAATCCACACCAGGTTTTATCCGCTAACAGGGTAGGTCTCATAAATATACAATGTAAACATTTACCACAAAGCTAATTATGTACGTATATGAATATAACAAATCCTGTAAACACCAAAGTAAGTATGCAATGAATTCGAAGAAACCAAAGAAACGGGAGAATTTATTTTCTGTTATCATAAGCATGATAAGTCAACACGTATTGAGAGATGTCATTAACTTATATAATGACACCTGCTTGAGTATTTGGTAAATACTCAACATGAACTCTCTTTTATAGTAGTACATAATCTGCTAACAGGTGCTAACAGGGGTACAATATTCATGCCAATTGGGATACCAACAGTTTGTTTATAAACAGTAGTTCCATATCTGACGAAACCATTATCTCATTGAATTATAAGTATTTTAAAAACTCTGTGACGAGAACACAACTTGTAATTTTATAAACTGAAGTTAATAAGACATGCTAGTTGTACACAAATAATGTACATGCCTCCTAAAATATTATTATATCCAGTTTAACAATATTAATATTAATATTGTTTCAAGCTGAACATGTCTTATTTTGTCCACAGCACTGGGTGTTTAGTGACTGATGCCTCTACAGTCAGTCACTACGCTTCACTGTTCCCTTGTGCGATGACAGGACAACCTCTAGGTACTCTATGATTGCACCTACCGAAACCCCGACCAAGGGAGGTACGTGCATGAGCTTTCGTCCCTCGGGTTTTCTGGTCGGTACGTACCCTAAATTGGTTTTCTCTTAATTTGTATTTTATATAGTTTTACAACAATATCTTCGTGTTTCTTTTGTTAGTTTCTCCGGATGTGAACTTTATTGTCAGAGAATTCATTTTGATGTGAGGTAGTTATGTTTGCGCTGTTTTGTCTGTTTGGCCGCTGAAGATAGGATAATAGCGAGGATTGTGTAGACATAAAATCGATTCAAGTTAACCTGTAGGCCTTATTGCCTACTGACCTTTCCAAGTAGGTAACCCTGTCTTCACCACCCTTTATGTTGTATTTTGTCTTTTACATTGTATAATTAATTTGTATAATTAATTTAATATTTCTCCTTGTTCGTAGCACAGTGCGGACCTACGATGCCATTGCGCTTGGACTTTGTGGTTTCTATAGGACCCTGTATCTCATTTTTATAATACGAGGAATAATCTATCTTAGATAATAATACGTTGTAAAATTGTAAGTAGGATGGACAAATCATAGGTATTTAAAAAATAAACGTGACGCTTATTGCAAATTGTGTCAAACATATCTACTGAGCCTACAGGCAAATGCGACAGACCTCGACGATATCGTTGAACTGTATTGTTTGTATTTAGCACAACATTCAAGACTAAATTTACCCAAAAAATATAGAAGTATTTAACGTTTTCATTTAGATCACACCTCATATAGCCTGTTTAATATTTCAAGATGTATATTTCTATATCATCTGTCGATTTTGCAAGTTAACTCGTCTACTGTGGTTGTCAGATAGTTGTACCAAATAATGTACATGCCTCCTAAAATATTATTATATCCAGTTTAACAATTCCAAAATAACTAGATGTCGATATTGATTTATCTATTCTTTGTTATCCTCTTATACGCACTTAGCGATCCAATTAATTACCCTGCAGCATCGTTGACACATGTTTCATATACACAGCATTGAACACTTAGTCAATTGACATTCCCACGTGATTACATAAAATTAAAATTAAGCACTTACAAATTCGGTCAATTACATAGAAGCGCAGGTGGAACATGTGTCACTTGCACGTCAATTAACAATTAGTAAATTGATTTACACGTGATAACGTATCACCATGCATTTACACACTCCGTAAATTACATTGCTGCACCAGTGAAACATGGTTCACTAGCACAGCATTAAACACTTATTCAATTGGCTTTACCACTGATTACGTTTTACTCATGTTTTAAGTATATTGCGTTCATTATAGTGACATTTTAAATGTAGTGTTGCACTTTCAGATTTGTTTTCGCCTCCTCCAATAAGCCACATGTTATGCGTTTTATTTAATCGAGGGGTATGCACAATACTATCGTAACTACATATAAAACAATAAGCAGATACGATAGTCTTGCTGTTTGCTCGATATAATATAGACATTCGGATACAGCATGCAAGCATTCAAGCATTTAACAGTGACTGACACAAATGTGTGTACCATTTTCAGACCTACCCTATAGTAAGTTCAAGTATATCCCCTACAAGAACTGTACACATTAAATCGATTGTAAGTAATTTTATTCTGAGATGAAGTGACATCAGGTTCTGCTATTTATTCGTTGAATACAGGCTACGTATGTATATATATTTCAGTTAAATATATGGAACAAGAAGATGCGTATATCCGTATATTATTTCCTTGAAATATATCCGCAATAACCTATCACTATACTTATATTTAAGAAATAGAACATCGTTTACTGTGAATTATCGTTTTATATATCACGGTTTGGAGTTCAATTGTAAACAATAATTTCACGAGCCCGAAGGGCGAGTGAAATTATTGTTTACGATTGAACGACAAACCGTGATATATTATAGATAATTCACCGTAAACGATGTTCTATTTCTATTCTAATACCCCTAAAATGTGAAAATAACGCACACATCTGAAATCGTTCGCATTGCTTTGCTTGCTCTCCTAACGTTGCATACGTTACAATGCGCAATGCGCAATGCGCAATGCTTATTCTCCTAACGTTGCAAAAATTACAGTGATATATCGTTTATTCTAATACACCCGCACTATATAGCCTAGTTTAAAATATCTCGTTATATTGAACGATATATCACTGTAATATTTGCAACGTTAGGAGAATAAGCATTGCGCATTGCGCATTACGCATTGTAACGTATGCAACGTTAGGAGAGTAAGCAAAGCAATGCGAAAGATTTCAGATGTGTGCGTTATTTTCACATTTTAGGGGTATTAGAATAGAAATAGAACATCGTTTACGGTGAATTATCTATAATATATCACGGTTTGTCGTTCAACTGTAAACAATAATTTCACGAGCCCGAACAATTGAACTCCAAACCGTGATATATTAAACGATAATTCACAGTTAACGATGTTCTTTTTCTTAAATATAAAGAGACATTTTAAACTAGTCTATATAGTGCGGGTGTATTAGAATTAGTAATAAAAGGCCTCCATCCAACAATATAAAATAACACATACCTGTTTAAATCATAGTGTGCAGTACAGTGAGCAGAAACGGTTAACACACTCGCACATTACTATTGCAATGCATTTCTTCAACGTATCTTACATTATAACTATTAGAAAAACATTGTGGAAGGATATTTTTGAAACGAGATATAAATATAAAACTCGAACAGGAAAAGTAGCATTCAAGGACGACAGTCAACCACAAACCCACACAGAAACAAAGAACAACTATATAAAAAAATGAATAAAAGGCAAAATAAGACATCACAAACACACAATGGTTGACAATAGGGCTACCGCCTTCGAACGGTCAGTGGCAAAAAAGGCCGCTGTGGGTTTAAACCAGGTTCTAGGGAGCACTGAACCTCAAACTTACTCTACTGTAATTCCAACAAAACGGGACAGTGTAAAGACATAAATCCCCGCCTTGAACTGTTCTCTAACCAACAAGGCAACATTAATAGGCAATATAAGTCAAACATACAGGTGCTCGTGCATATATAAATACAAACAACACTAGCCTCGAAAACCACAAAGCATGTACTCAGTGACTTGTCAGAAGCCAGAGCAACAAGAGAACAAAACATTGAGTGAACGACAAGACAAGATTGCGGACAAACATCCAACGTCACCGTCCTTTTGGGCTTTAGGTAGATGTCATCATAGGGTTCACAGCCTGTCCGGTCATCGCAGAATTGAAGAAGACAGCATAGTGGCGAACTGTAAATGGGTCCACCACCAAGCATGCAGTGCGTTGCAAAATGATAGGGTCATAACCTATTTTGATAAACCTTTTAACAAGTTTAACAAAGATAATATGAAGGTGATCATGTCCAAGGATCTTACGAAGTTTGTAAAACACGTCACCATAGACGTCAAGTTGTGATAGTCCTTGTCGCAGAAGAGTTCTTAAATTACTTTTGTGGTAGTCAGTTCTCACTAAATATGTGATTGTTTTATATTCTTTTAAATAGTTAAGTTCATTACGATAAGTACCTTTAACTATAGTATAGGAAGTATACCTTTAACTATATTGTAGAAAGTGTACCTTTAACCTTATATTGTAGAAAGTGTACCTTTAACTGTATTATGGAATAATACCTTTAACAGTGACCAATATATTGATATGTGTATTGAAGTGTAACATTATTTTGATTGGACAATTACAATGGCCAGTTCATAATGCTTCAATTTTATTGGTTGTATATTTAACCGCCTAAATCATGAAACTAACTTCTGGGCAGTTGGAAGGAAATATTTAAAGGGAAAAGATCTAGAATGTTAAAATGGAGTTTTCTCAAATTGTGTAATTCAAATTGGACACTTGTAAAGCCAGTTAAATAAATAATATAAAGTACATATTGGAGAATAGAATGTAAATTAAGGAAGGAGCAATTTGGGTAAGTTTATGATATATTCTTTTGTTTTTAATGGTGTTGATGAATGCAAAACACATGTTTACATGTGTTTAAATTGTGTGGAAAGAAAGTGTTTCAAATCTGTATCACTTTGCGTGTTTTAACGTCTGTATATATTTTTTTATAAGAATACTTTAAAGAAGGTATTTCATTGCACCTAATGAAATGACATGTGGAGAGCTTGATTTGTATTTTATGTGTTTAAATCTAATGGAAATATGTCTTTGTATTCATATTGCTTACATATGAATACAAAGACATATTTCCATTAGATTCCATTAGATACTAAACAATATTTTAGTGTTTTAAAGTATGTTTGTTCTTCTCGACCCCATTTCCATACTCTTTGTGTTAGGTTCTTCTGTTTCTCTCTCTTTTGTCCCTTTTTATGCTTCTTTGCAGTGGTTGGCATGATATCTGTATGAGGTTTGGAAATTTGTGCGAAGTTCTTAACACATTTTCTATAATAGCCTGCAAAGCCTATAAATGTACGGACATCTTCTGGTGTTTTGGGTGTTGGCCAGTTCTTGACTTTGTCAATCTTTCCTGGATCTGGTTCAATCCCTTGTTCTGAAACAACATGACCTATATATGTGACTTTTTCCTGTAAGAAATAACATTTCTTAGGAGATAATTTAAAATTATGTTCTCTTAATCTTGACAACACTTGTGCTATTCTTTCTAGGTGCTCAGCATATGTTTTGCTCAAAATTATCAAATCATCTAAAAATATAAAACAAATGCTTAAGCGCAAATATCCTAAACAACTTTCCATCAGCCTTTGGTAGGTCGCTGGACTATTGGACAAACCGAAAGGTAGCCGGTTGAACTCCCAAAAACCTAGTGGACCAACTGTAAAAGCAGTCCTTTCCTTATGACTTTCAAGTACTTCTACCTGATGGTACCCGCTCTTCATATCTCAAACAGTAAAATATTTATTTCCTGAAAATGCATCCAGTATTTCTTCAATTATGGGAAGTGCGTAGGAGTCTTTTATAGTTCTTTGGTTTAACTGCCTATAATCGACACACATACTTATTTCACCAGACTTCTTCCTAATTAAAACAATGTTGGAACTCCATGGTGAATGTGACTTTCTTATCACTCCTGCATCTGAAAGTTGCTGTAAATGATTACGAACTTCCTCGTAAGCCGATGGTGGTATAAATCTATGTCTCTGTTTAAAAGGAATTTCATTTTCTAAATATATTCTATGTTTAACTGAAGCATTCAGTCCAATGTCTGTGTCGCTTGTTGAAAATATATCACTGAAAGAAAGGATAAGGTTTTCTATTTGACTTTTTCTTTATTTAAACCCTCAGAACCAATGTGAATTTGATCAAGTAATGACTGTATTTCATCTGTCTGTTCTGTTGCTGCATGTTGATCTAAGCCTGTAACAGAAACTGGTTGAATCTCACAAAGTATTTCTTGTGGTTGAATGGTATATGAACTTCAACATATCCGGTTTTCCTGTAACTGTAAGAAATCAAAGTCGGTTCAATATCTATATCCTCTGGCAAATTGCTAAGTTTTGATTCTGTAAGCATGGCACATGTATTTGAATGTGGAATCTCTTTGTCAATGGTTCCTGCAACAATAATTGAACTATTTGGTGGAAGGGTAACTTTCTTTCTTTCGGCACACTTGACAATTCGTAATGTATTCTTGTTCCTCTCGAGCTCATTGCTACTAATCACCATACTTCTAAAAGCTAAATATAAAGGAACCTGTAATGGCGCTTTCTGTAAAAATTGATCACCGTAACTGTCCTTGCAATCCTGCAGAAAACCCTGTAAAACGTTTGTTCTTATTATAACAGTTGTATCACCGGCTTTCACATCCTCTAAAACAAACATTAAACATTCCCTTTCCTTGCTAGGATCTAATGCTGCAATGGAAATGTTAACAAATATGTCACTAAGGTGTTGGTTATAAAACGATTCTGAAAGAGAACTAATACTAGCACCTGTATCTAACAGTGCTGAAATGTCATGTCCATTTATAGAAACTAAGGTGTCATTTGACTGTCCAACTAAACCATCTGGAATAGAAATTTTATTTAATTTAGCATTAATTTGACTATTGGTGCTGAATGGTGTGAAGTCTATTTGCCCCTCCACATAGACTTGTTACAGTTAAAATAAATGTTTCCTAGAATGCACTAAATATGTGATTGTTTTATATTCTTTTAAATAGTTAAGTTCATTACGATAAGTACCTTTAACTATAGTATAGGAAGTATACCTTTAACTATATTGTAGAAAGTGTACCTTTAACCTTATATTGTAGAAAGTGTACCTTTAACTGTATTATGGAAGTATACCTTTAACAGTGACCAATATATTGATATGTGTATTGAAGTGTAACATTATTTTGATTGGACAATTACAATGGCCAGTTCATAATGCTTCAATTTTATTGGTTGTATATTTTACCGCCTAAATCATGAAACTACCTTCTGGGCAGTTGGAAGGAAATATTTAAAGAGAAAAGATCTAGCATGTTAAAATGGAGTTTTCTCAAATTGTGTAATTCAAATTGGACACTTGTAAAGCCAGTTAAATAAGTAATATAAAGTACATATTGGAGAAAAGAGTGTAAATTAAGGAAGGAGGAATTTGGGTAAGTTTATGATATATTCTTTTGTTTTGAATGGTGTTGATGAATGCAAAACACATGTTTACAAGTGTGTAAATTGTGTGGAAAGAAAGTGTTTCAAAATCTGTATCACTTTGCGTGTTTGAATGTCTGTATATATTTTTTCATAAGAATACTTTAAAGAAGGTATTTCATTGCACCTAATGAAATGACATGTGGAGAGCTTGATTTGTATTTTTTTGTGTTTAAATCTAATGGAAATATGTCTTTGTATTCATATGTAAGCAATATGAGACGAGTAACTATTGTAATTGTATATGATAAATAAGGAGACGCAAACAACCTATAATTATATATGTACTAAAAATCTCATTATAGCCTAAATGTGCTCATGGAAGATTGTAATGATTATTCCATCATTTAATATACAGGTATGAGAAGTTGACGATTTGATGTATATTGACGAGTTTATATAAAATCATCGGGAACACCATAGCACCATATGCTTGTAAGTTATTTGTAGAAGATTAATGTAATACTATTGAGTCATTCATATTTAAAGGTGTCATGTATCTTTAAATGTAATTAATGATGAGCATTGTATTTTATATATCTTTTGAAATACAAGATGATCATTGGCTATTTATTAAATGTTATTGTAAATGGCATTGCGATATATTGTAAGGCACTATATTGTAATTCACAGTATTGTAATTCATTGTATTGTAAATTGTGTTGTGGAAGAAAGTATTAATTCTATTGATGTTAAGTGAGAAAGTAATATGATGTATTGTTGAATGCATATATCTATTGTAATTTTAATATATTTCAGTGGTTATCGATTGATTTATGTGATAAATGTGGAAACATGAAGAAGTGTTTTTGTCTGTAACTACGGGTCCCTACAAGTCCCTACTACACTTTTTTTATTTGGAAAGAATATCAGATTTACGATAATAAAATATTGCAAAGGTTTTACGAAGTTTATGGTAACTGTAGCCCTGATGGAGTAGCTTTTTCGTTATACAAAGATTACGAATATTAAAGTTCTCAGCTCTAGTTCAAGTTCTAGAAAAACGAATAAGTCGGAACATATACATGTAGACCCCATAAGAAGTTGCTCGGGGAACCTCCCCTCTAAATGGGGATAAGTAACAATATCAAAATAAAATCATCTCTCTTGTCATATAGATTGCTAATTATTTCACCATTTTTTGAATGGAGAGATGTAAATCGAGAAAAGAAGCGTTAGTATCGAAATAATAGCCTTGTTAAGTTGAAGTTATTTAATAAGAAAATGACGTCACATGTGCATTCAGTAAGATGCATTACTCCAGATTGGAGTTTCATTTCATAGGCGTATCACACAATGTATATAAAAATGTATCGAACTAGTTTGCCCAGCGTACTTCTTATAAAACAAAGTACATACATGTATGACCTGTTAAATGACAATCGAACCGTTTTGTACTAAACAGTGATGTCTTACAATGCAATGTAATTGCCATAATAATGAAAGCTGTAACATAAATCAAGAAACCTGGAAGTTGTAATTACTTATTTGCAGTTATAAAGAACATTACTGTTAGTCAGAATGCATAATAGCTTAAAGACATTTTCTATAGTTTTTTCTGCATAAGAGATTTTCTGTACAATTGTTGTGCAGTAAGTCTGTTATATATATCATGTATATAGACAGAAAATGCAAAAATAATGGTAGGTCATCATAATTGTTAAAATTTTAAAAAATAATGTGTAATTCCACCATGATCAATCTTTGGTCAGTCTGTCCAAAACGTTGAACAAGTCCATTAAATAGCTAAAAACATTTTTGAAGTCTAATCATTTATTCATTGGTCACAATTCTGCTAAACATGTATTAAAGTAAAGAACATTTAATTATAATAACATTTAAATCTCATCTTTATGTAAAACTTATATTCTTTTACAATTACCATTACCACAATGTATGCACAAATTAGCCCATAATGATACAATTTCCTTTTTTTTGTATGTTCCCAATAAGAGAGTTTGTTTAAACATTATAAGCACATAGTTAAGCATATATAAAAACAAAATGTGCAATACACATTTTAGGTCCCCATGCTTGTTTAGATTTTTTTTTGAAACTCTACCCCTATGTTAAAAGGCCAAGTTTTGTATGAAATTATATAGAAATACTATATTTTTCTTTTTTGTTATGTTCCTAATAACAGAATTTGTCCAAAAGTCCTAGGCACTTTTTTGAACATATAGTAAGAAAATATATGCAATTAAAATTTTAGATTTAATATTGGTTTTTGGAACCCTACCATCATGCTTATATTTTTTAATTTTGTTTGAATTGTTACAAAATGCTATATTTTTCCTATATTTTTTCTATTTTATTTATGTTTCTAATAATAGGCATTTATATAAATAAAGACAATAACAACAAAAAAAAATTAAAAAAAAAAAGACAAAAAAAGACAATAAATACAACTAGACATCAAGAGCAACATTCCTGTAATATTTAGGAAAATCCATCCAATAGTTTTAGAAGAGAAGTCGCCCAAATCATGAAAAACTACAGAAAAAGCTTTCACTACCACTCATGAACAGTCTCAATCAAACCGAGACTGCAATATTTCGTATGTGTCGTGCTTGGCCGTTTCCAAAGGCCCATTATCATACTCATTTTTTAATAGCGTTTAACGCGCGTCTATAAAAAAAAGCGAAATGAACTGATTTGAAAGCATCCGAGTTGATATATGACACATACTGGTGGTGTTTATAGTTCCATTCATAGTTTTATATCTGCTTCTGATCACATTACGTGCGTACGACTTTGAAAGACAGTTCCTTGTCGCAAAAGTAAATACAAAAGTCGAACAGGATATGTATCATTCACGGGCCGCAGTCAGCTAAAACACACATTTCAAACAATCAGTAATAGCATGAATACACAATAATCTAGACGTAAAGTAAGAGAAACCACCAGCATAAAAGGATTGACAACAGGAAAAACGCATTGAAACGGTCAGTAACAAAAGGCGGTTAGAGGTTTAACGTAGGGTGCATAAGACCATATTCTAAACATTTTGTCATCCTAATCAAACGGGAAAGTTTAAAATATGACATTCCTGCAGATTGTATACCCCAAATATGCAACATTAGTAAAGCACAAAGGTGACCATGTATCTGTACATATAAATAGTACATACAATATCAAAACGCCACAACTCTATAACTCAGTGACTTGGCAGATGCCACGTCAACAAGAGAATACACTGTAAATGACGCTACAAAACAATGTGTGTTTTATTTAAACAATAGGTCAACGTTAATCTTTACTTTAAGACCATTTTTAACCAAATATTTCATTTTTGATGGATCTGACGTAGCACCCTTCCAATTTTGGACAGTTTACATTATTTTCCAATTCAATATTGGAAACAACAACAAATAAAACAAAGGAAAACCTGGACTGTACGATTTGCACTAGGGTCACACATTGTCTTGCCCTCCGGTTGACATTTGGGATCGCATGGTGTATATTAAATGTTTTTGAAAATATTTAAAACAGTTTCCTCTGAAACCGTAATAGATAAGATCGGTTATTGTGAGTACTGCATATCGTGATGATGCTTAACTGTATTTCTAATCACATTGACGCTGGGATCTTATATTTTATGATGGCAATAACTATGGCAAGTTCAATTCAATAACAAACTATTATATTATCCCTTAAAGTTCAAGTTCATTAGGCGAGCGATTTATGGTCATTTATATTACTTTTGACATCTTTAATTTGAGGTTGTGCAAATAGCATCATTTATAAACTTCGCGTAAAACTATATTGCGCTAAAACTTATGAAAACTCAGGGATTAATTTGTTTTGGTCTATTAAGAATTCATGAGACGTTCTTGATAAAATTTGCAATAAACGTTAAGTTTCATCTATAAGAACTTATGATTTCTCTTCACTATATACAACCTTACCACATCACCTTATCAAAGACAATCTTATTGCTCTTATTAAAAAACATAAGAACAATATATTAACTACATTTTTGGCCTGTAATAATATTAAGGCGTTTTTTACTAAAGGCAGTTTAAACAATTACACCAAATATGTGGACTTGTCAAGAAGTTTGTGAATCACTCATCTTACTATAAGATAATATTTGTGTCAGGTATGGAACGACCGTTTATAGACAAATTGTTGGTAATGTCGCAAGGTGACCCTAGTTGTTGGGACTAACTCAGGAAAGAATCAATGACGATGACTGCATTTACATAAGTTTAATGCAACTTTTAAAATATGTTAAATATTTATACAATCATGCGTTGATTCCCGCTGAATCACCTAGAGGGCAACACACCCTAAAGGCTTAGCTCCAATCCGGGAGGCTTAGGCTGTAATAATACATACACTTAGATGTCGGTTCATTAACACAACAATCTTATACAATTATTAGTACACAAACAAATCAATATCTAGTAAATATATGTGAGCCACGCTCTAGTTATGATGTGTAATTGTACAATACCATGTATACTAATCGGTATATATAAGTGTAGCACCTCACCGTTAACCACCGTTAACCAATGCACCTAATATACAACGTTATCAATTTAATCTTGTATTACAATTAATAAGTTATACACATATGCATATATACATGCATGTCCTCTCAACGTTAACTAATGCACCTACTATACAACGTTATCAAATTAATATCATTCAATTAATGATCGACTGCAATAATTACGAGTATATCTAATCAAGTTAACTTCTGATTCATATGCTAGTTGTATCATGTTAATGTTTGAGAAACATAAAAGCTAACCGGATGTAGTAACATAGCCAAAAAAGATGGCTACGCCCACTGAATAAAAAAGTACGATAACATTTCATAAAAAAATACTCACCACATATTGCCTGTGAATTGCACCCTTTCCAACTTCTGATCCAAACAAAGCAACTTTCAATCATCCCAGCCATGAGTGGAGAACAATGCATTATATAACCAACGTTCCGCCCAAACCCTCATTTTCTACGTTCATCCCGTGACAAACGTGGCAACAGACGCAATTTATATATCTACACGAAAGGACCCTTACACAATTTTGCCCTTTAGAGAGAACAAGTGTAAAATACCTATACTTGTACATGCATTAACGCACATATAAACCTAATGAACGGCCCTGCCGTACTCCCTTCACCGGCGCTATAAAATTGCTCGCTTTTCCGTGGTACATGAAGATATCATGCAACTGGCGAATTTGTTTCAACAGAACAATGGCCTAGCATGTGACTGACAGATGTCGCCAAGTGCTGACAAGAGCTATGTACGACCAATACGCTCTACTCGAGATTATTTTGTGACAGGTATCCATAGGGGTACGAACTGTGCACCACTTGTCGCCGATTTGTTTTTATATTGCTATGAAAGAGATTTCATGTTTAGTCTTTCACCAGATACACAGGCAGATGTTATTGAAGCCTTTAATAACAACTGTCGGTATCTGGATGATATATTGAACATTGACAACCCTTTCTTGTCTGCTATGGTTAATAATATATACCTAAAGAACTTCAACTTAACAACGCTAATATTTCTGATACTGACGCTTCTTTTCTCGATTTACATCTCTCCATTGAAAATGGTGAAATAAATAGCAACATTTATGACAAGACAGATGATTTTAATTTTGATATTGTTAATTATCCCCATTTAGTTGGGAATGTTACTCGAGCAACTTCTTTTTTTTATATTTTTTTTTATATAAAACTTTATTCAATTATATACACGATACAATACAATCAATGATGTTTCAAACATATATATAACAACATGTTGCATACATATCAACTTGCATTTTATCTATCGATCAGTTTGTCTTTCTTTCTGCTTTCTTTCCTGTCATTTTCTTTCTATCATTCTTTATTAAGTGTTCGTTTTCATTTCTTTAAGATGAGATCCGCCATCTAGTTGTGTAAGGAATACTGATTACCTCCCCTTTACCTTTATATGGATTTAGCAAAATGAAAAGTCAGACTGGTCACCTTGTTTATATTATAAACCTGTGTGCGCCCCTTAGCTATATTTGCTAGGTTTTTATTATCGGCATATATGGGTCACGATGGTCTAGCACGTGAAAGCTTTGTATTAAGACACGAATGGCACGTGTCTTGCACCAAAACCAAACCTGTTGATGTTTTCAAAGCAAAAACTAGTCTTGTTATATAGTGTATTTCAAAGGATTAACGTCTCTCTCTGTATATAGTGAATTCAAAAGGATTAACTTATGACTTATGACACTATTATTGGTGTTCGGTAAGTAAATACTAAAGCAAATTGTTAAACCTTTCTATGATGTTCTGTTGTCTGTTTGTATGTTTTAAGTATACATGTTTTATGCTTATTTCATATCTGAATATTCTTAAAATATCAGACGAGTCATGTTTATTTTCACAGTTGAGGTAGGACTTGTAAATGCAAAATCCTATTAATGCCATGACTTTAGTTACCTCACTGTAACTTTCCTGATTTATTTTGTAGCCTAATATGATGTATTTAAGCTGTGCCATGTTTTTTTTCGTATCCGCATTGATTAAATATATCGAGCAACTTCGTATAGGGTCTGTGTGTCTCAACTTACTCGTTTTTCTAGAGCTTGTAATTGAGTTGAAGACATTGATACTCGTAATCTTTGCATTACTAAAAAGCTACTTTATCAGGGCTACCGTTATCATAAACTGCGTAAAACCTTTGCAAAATTGTATTATCGTGACCCTGATCATCTTTCCAAATATAAATGCTTCTAAAAGTAATCTACGAACTCTTCTGCAAAACGGACTATCACAACTGGACTTCTATGATGATTTACAAACTTCGTAAGATCCTTGGTCATGATCACTTTCATACCATCTTTGTTAAACTTGTTTAACGGTTTCCAAATGAGGTTATGACCCTATCATTTTGCAACGCACTGCATGCTTGGTGGTGGACCCATTTACAGTTCGCCACTATGCTTTCTTCTTTAATTGTGCGATGACCGGACATGCTGTGAACCCTATGATGACGTCTACTTAAAGTCCAAAAGAACGGTGACGTTTGATGTTTGTCTAAAATATTGTCTTGTCGTGTCCTCAATAGTTTGTTCTCTTGTTGCTCTGGCTTCTGCCAAGTCATTGAGTACCTTCTTTGTGGCTTTCTAGGCTATTGTTGTTTTTGTATATATATATACACGAGCATCGTTGTGTTTTACTTATATTGCCTATTAATGCTGTCTTGTTGGTTAGAGAATAGTTCATGGCAGGGATTTCCTTATTTACAATGTCCCGTAGTATTGGGATTAGGTTTAGTGCACCCTAGAACCTGACTTAACCCCCACCCCCAGCGGCCTTTTTTGCCACTGACCGTTCCAAGGCGGTAGCCCTATTGTCAACCATTTTGTGTTTGTGATGTATAATTTGGCATTTTGTTCATCTTTAAAGCTGTTCTTTGTTTCTGTGTGTGTTTGTGGTTGACCGTCGTCCTTGAATGCTACTTTGCCTGGTCGGTTTTTATATCCATATATTCAGCGTTGTGTTCTGTGTGCCACTGAAGACGGCACACCTGTGTCAGTAAAGAAAAGGTTATAAAGCCAACAGGAAGAGTAGCATTCAGAACAAGTATTACAACGCAAAGGTGATTCAAAACATCAAAAACACATTCTGTAATAAAGCACATCGCAAATATATAAGGGTTGACAACAGGGGTACCGTCATTAGCAAAAAGGGACCACCGGTTGTTTAAATCGGTTTAAAGGTGCACTAAACCTCACCCTTACCCAGTCATCATGTCTAAACAACAGGACAGTCTTAATAAAAATAATAGGTGTAATAAGAAAAAATACAGACATGTTTATGTATATAATATATGAAAAATAAGTTAAACCTAAGAACCTAATCTCATAATTATGTACTCGATGATTTGTCTAAAGTCAGAGCATCAAGATGAAGTCTACTGATGTAGGGCACTGCTTTAACACATGACACTTTATTGCGTTTTCAGTGTAAACACAAACTTAATATCGTGATATAAAATACTGATATTGTTTACAATGTATGTTCAACTAATTTCGAAACTATACACTACTCAACTTTTATAATCGGTCGCCCAGGTTTTTGAAAATAACACGTATAATATAACCTGGAAATCACCGAAACACATACCAATATTTTATTAAGTTTATCAACAAGGTTTTAGTCCAGTGAAGGCCGATTAAGTTTTATAAATCGCTAGCGTTATTTGTTAAACGACGCCAGTTAAAATTTCAAATGAAAATATTAATTATTTAAAAATATATAATCCTTGAGTTGAGTAGTGTATATAATGCACGTTAGGAATTTTTGAAAAGGTTGCCTATGCAACGTGATTTTTAAAAAAGCTATACATCTATTTGTTTTTTATATTGACATTGGGTACGTTTGATGCCATTTTAAATTGTGACTGATTGACCAATGCTATGAGTTTAAGGCAAATAACATTACTGTTTGTTGTATCCATTACGTGGTCCGAGTAGAAACTTTTATCCCCATCCACTATACCCCTTCCCCAAGAAGAGAAAACGGAGTTGGCCGGGGTATGAAATAAAACCTTAATTTCGGCTTAAACAGCGTATGATAGTGGACTGCAAGATTAAAACAATGAACTGTTAAATAGGTAGTTTTAAACACGTTATCTCATTTTTTCAGTAAAATATATTTTTAAATGTGTTTTATTGTCGATATATCCGTCATAAAATCCTGCAAATATAAGCTTTTTAATTGAATTAAGGTGTTACCACGTGATGACTATGAAGAGTTCGAGATACTCGTAGGAATAAGTATAACCTTAATCAAGGCACGTGTTAAACATAGCACGTGTACACTCATTATGCCACGCCCTGTTAGATGCAGGAGTACATAGTATCTGGGTAAAATAAAATAGTACATGTTCTGAAAATGAAAATGTCACTTATTAACGAGTACTAACATGATAAAGTGTATATGGGTATCATATGTAAGTGCGTTTACTCTTACCATCTACCACCATTGTGCCAGAACTAAACTAAGTCTGTTTTTTACAATTACCAACTAATAGCCTTGATCGTTTGTTAGCCTGCGTTTTTATTTCTAGACCGGATGTGTTTTCCCTTTTGTGCGTACATTTCATTGCCGCTCAAATACCTTTAATGACATTATTCTCTGCACGCTCATAGTTGGTTAACAAGTCATTGCTTTAAAATCTAGCACGCTCGTATATTGTCCCAGATATTGCTAGAATAAACTACTCCGACTAATATTGTCTTTAAAACTGATTGTTTTTTAGTTAGAATATAGTTTGCACGTTTAGTCATTTTCTCCATTGCTTGGATCAATACTGACCGCATTTTTGTCCAGATTTTCAAATCATCAAGTCTGTGTTATTGGACGAATCATTACTATACAATTTTTGTTTCGAGTATACCAACTGTAAAATGTTCGTTGGAGTTTACATTTGGAACACAGATTTCATAGTTATTTTAAGATGCATTTGCGCTGACTATTTTTATATCCTGTTTAACTGTTATTAGGAATGTAATCACTGAACTACTGCAGGGACTGTCCAGTTAATGTCTAACATACACAGTATTAAATAATAAAGCCATAAAATGCATGATTTGCTGTTGCTGTGTTGCTGTTAGGATTTTCCGCTTCCAACAGTAACAATGGCTGAGGCATGTACCGGCATCGATGGACATCGTCATACTCAACATTCCAAATGTTATCATAAATAGTCTATGAGTTTTTAGCCTTTAATTAATTCGTTGCTTAAATGCAGATATAAAACTAGAATAGGAAATGAAGCATTCAAGGACCAGTCAGGTTTTAACCTTTAACCTTATAGGATCTAAAAAAAAATGCGCAACACAGAAAATAAACAATTCAACAAAATCAAAAGAAAAACAACGACAAACAAAATCAAACAAAACACGCACACAGAAAACACAACAAAACACACACAAACAAATAGATAACAAAATTCTAACAATCTCTTCATTAAGCAGTGACACGTCGTGATTCACGTGGCCGTATATCAATACAGAATGGTTAAGTGACAACGTGTATCCTTGTTAAGCGTGTGAGATTAAACCATTAACTGACAATGTGCTAATATCCAGGCGTTAACAAGTACGTAAGGCCAAACAAAATGAATACTTCGTTTCCGCTAACGTCTTGAAAAAAAAATAGGGTAGGCACAACCTTTTTTTTTTTTTTTTTTTTTTTTTTTTTTTCTACGCGATATAAAATAGTAGGACTTTATAGGTTACTTTTTCTACGTAATATCATTGTATTTCAATATATGTTGTATTAAAACATACTTTATTGAATAAATGAATATAAACAAGTTTAAAAAAGATTTGTTGTCTCTTTATTTCACCCTAAAATAAACATCAAAATATTTTTAAAAAATCCATATAAACCTCTAGAACAAGTTCAGTATTAAATGAGCTAGAACAGGTCCCAGTATCACAAATAAACTTAAGTTGAGATTTTAACTTGACTCAAAATGTCTTTATCAAATAGTAACCGAAATAATTCTTTTACATTAATATATGGAAAATTAGTAGAGTTTGTTGTTATACTTTAACTCAAGTACTCAAATTGTTACTCTATAAATATAATTTATTTTACCAAGATTTAAGAAAATGAATTTGAGATGGTCTCGAATATTTCAGATCCGACTCAAATACATTTTCTTCATTGTTTTCCAAGCAACTGTAGATTTTCACAATAACTTTTCACAATATCAGTAAAAGATCTATATACAATGATTTCCAGCAAAATTTAAATGATCCAATACAATATTAACTCAGAATTGTAATGTCAAAGACAAGTTGAGTTGAGTCCGAGTTGAAAAGTTGAGTTGTTTCGTGACCAGACTGGAGTATTAAACAAGAGTTAAAAGACTAACTGCATACATGTGTTACATTTTCACCAAACAGCAAGTTTGAAGATGATTATTATGACTTTAATTAATATAGCAAAATCAACTTGTCTATCCAGTAAATACTTGACTGTTCTCTCCAACCTTAATTAGAACAATGGTATTTTTAAATTGATGTCGGGTACATAGCAAAAACATAATACAATTTCAATATTAAAATAGTGTATGGTATTAAACGAAACTTCTCAGATTTTGACTGTTGTGTTATGTTGTAAAACAGTTTAAATACTCTGACATTTTTGAAGCTCACATCTCAGAGATTTTCCAAATCTACAAATATGCTTCCTTCTTTGCATGCCCGTCCCTAGAACTTTTCATGTGGGTAAAACACCCGGAAAAATAGCCTTGGAGAACACTGTCAGATGGTTTGTCTGACTAAATTTAATGACTTTTCTTGTTAACAGTTTTGCCAAATGGACGCTGTGTGATAGGAATTTTGCCTGAATCCTTGCATGGCTGACAAATAGGCAACACAGTTTTACATCTCATTTTCAATTCCCCGTCTATTAAGGCATTACATTTGTGTAGAGTGAGGTGTTTGCTGAGTTTTTATCTGTGTTTACATGAGTGGAACCAGAAACAATGAAAGTAGGGCCAGATTTCTCGAAATTTTCGCTGGGTTGCACACCGTGATATTCCGAAAAAATGTCAATTATTCTGCTTGAATTCTTAACTGGGTACAGTTTTTTCAATCCAGTAAAATATCTGCATTTGTCAAACGTAACCAGCAGTAAACTTGTTGCCATGTCGTTAAAATTAGGGACAAACTCAACAGATCTGACAACGAATTTTTCCAAAAAACATTTTCACCGTAAGGACACCTGCATCGGTAGACGCTTTATTGACATGCGTTTCAAGTATCGGGACGACTAATTACCGGAAAGATTTATATTATGCGGAAAGGAAAAGAAAAGAGCAAACACGATCGAACATATTTCTTATTACAAAAACGGTGAAAAAAACTGTAGGGTCTGCGGAGAAAAATAGGGTCGGTCGGGTTAGCGGAAACAGAGTATTCATTTTGTTTGGCCTAACCATTCTAGCTAAATCATGATCTTTTAGTGTTTTTTTTTTAAATTGCATATTGTTCAACGGTTCATCTTGCAGTTTATTTAGAGCCGTCTCAGCGAGAGGGGAAGCTTACATAGGAATATTGGTACTTGCCCTACTTATATTAATGAATATATGTTTTTGGTTTTGCATGTTCTTTAACTTGCTCTAAGGCTAATTGTTAGTATTAAACTTAACATACAGACCTTTTCTGCCTCCAAATGTAATACACGGTTATAATACCATAACTTGTTTATTAATATCAACCGCATTACGTTGTCCGAGTATAAACTTGCATACCCCATCCAACCCTTTATCCAAGAAGTGAAAACGGAGTTGGCTGGGGTATGAAATAAAACCTTAATTTCGGCATAAAAGTTTGCATATTGTTCATGTTGTTAATAGGTAATTTTAAACAGATACAAATGTTTTAAACGTGTTTTATTGTCGAAATATCCGTTATAATATCCTACTAATATAAACGTTCTCATCGCTTAATGAAATTAAGGGGTACCCACATAATGGTTACATATAACTTGCTAGAAATGTAAAACCGCGGCTGTTAAAATGTAACTTCAATTAACATGTAACATGTAATGTGAGTTTGGGAAAACGTCATATCATCTTGGCGCTGTTGTTCTTTTATGATAAGTTCAACATGGCATGTAATGTGAACATCGTCTTAAATTGGATACCAGTTTAGTATTATAATTACTACTTACCAAACCGAATGCAAATGAAGTTATATATGCATTGTTTCTACTCTGTCTCTGGTGTGTTAAAGAGCAGTCACCATGACAACCGCACTCTATTTCTCGCAAAATGAGGACAATTCCGATTGTTATTCATCACATCGACTTTATTCGGTTGATTGTATGAAGTATATGTTGTTGCGAACACTGAACATTTCCGAGAGTAGTTTAACGATGTGAATTGAAACATTAAGTGCATGCTCGTATTGGTTATGACTGATGCACATACTTTTATGCATGTGAATTTGAATCGCGTAAACATGTAAGGCAGTCTCGCCGAATATGCTAGGCAGCATGGCCAGCAGAATGCAATAGGCGTCATGTTGTATTTTGAGTTAAGGTCTCACTACACAGTGCCATTTTACTATGTTGGCCTTTATGAAAAAAGTTTACCGGGCCATTTCAAGCATACAGTTTCTAAGCTAAAAGTCACTTTTTTATGAAACATACACAAATGTACAAAATATGGTACGTTCACCAGGTTGTTTTATTTTTTTATTTGAGTGATGGCATACATTGCACTATTTTGGGCTTTTACTCCAGAGTTTGTACCAGAATTCCTACACTTCTTCAACACCCAGAAAACTGTCATATTCAGGTACCAGTGTCGTCTAATAGCTGCACATCCAATGTCAGACTGTGTTCATCGCACCTGCAACAGCAATAGATATATATGTCAGCAATTATTAAAAATATTTAAAACCGAACAACACACATTTTTATGGCACCAGGTTTACCCTACCGTGACTTTCAAAGGAAATACCTGTGTAGTGAGACCTTCAGGTCTCACACCTCTATTATCTCCCCTGAAAGCTCACGGACCTAGAGACAAAAGGAAAACAGAAAATAATTCTATTTTTTCTCAATTTTAGGCAATTTTTAATTTGAAAAATAGGCTTTTCTTTGCTTTAGCATACATCTGCAGTGTAAAAGACAGATGATACAGAAAATCCCATGTTGATATGAGGTTTCATTCAAATTTCAGAATTGTTTGACCGAAGCACCACATATTCAGCTAGATAGTGTATGAATTTTGTATTTTCCATAGGGTTCACAAAACATGAGCGAGGAAAAAAACCAACCTGGCTAACTTATATATTTTATTGTTTTAAATTACTGGTCTTGGCTATACTGAAGATATTAAACCAACAACAATGTCTGCTGCCCTGCTTTGAAGCTCAGATGTTGGAAAAGGCTGTACAGTAACCCTATGGGAAAATTAATTGTGGTGTGAGACCTGAAGAGTAGCTAATTTTTCATCATAGTCCCACAGACGTCTTTTTTTTAAAGCCCGTTATACACCTTGATTCAATTGATTTGTGTTTTAGTTTCAAAGTAATGATTTGTCAGACAATTTCAACTAGTTGTTGGTACAGATGAAGAATTTTTTTGGCTCATATTGTGTCCAGTATATGCCCATATCAGGTATTTGATATAAATCTCATAATAACATTTTCGAGCAATTTTTGTGCATGTATGTATACTTTTTTGACAGCTGTGTAATCATGACAACTCATGGGAAAAATAAAAACATGATGTTTTCTGGTGTATACATGTGCATTGTGTCAGAAGCCACATGTTTCTGTAAGGAAATATCACAGAGACAGCAGATATCTAATTGATATATCTGATATCTCCCATATTGTTGATGTCTCAAATTTAAAGTTGTCAACAACTCATCTTTGTATGCCATACTGGACAGTGATCACATAAGTGATTGTTGTTGCTGCTACTGTTGTTGTTGTTGTTGTATCTTCCAACTATCAAGTTTCTGTTGGTGTTCTCCATATTTATTACAGAGACAAATAATGTTGCTGTTCTGTTTAGGTGGAATTTCTCATTATTGTAATTCTGTTATCTAGTCGAAATAGGTGCATTTCTTTATTTTTTTATTTTTTTACCGAAACAGTTACAGTTACAGCTTCAATTATTTTTTATTCTATATGGGGTATTTATGTATTGTGTTGCATTTCCTGAAAGCAGGTGACACAGATCATGTTTGGGGAAATTTTCATGCAGATTGAGAGAAAAATGGCAGATATATTACAGAAATACTACATTTGGTGGCATTTCTTGTGTATTTTTATGTTAAAGGCACAATACCGCCAAAATTCAAGTGATACTCAGACTTTCATATCTTTTCATATACTCAGACCTAAGCTTATTTGGGTGTAAATTTGACATGTAGAATCTAAATGCATAGCTATTGACTGGTATACTTTAGACTTTTATCTTGTTACCATGGATACAGAAAGAAATGATATTTTTCCTATTAAAATTTCAGCAGTTGATCATTGAATACATATGTTTGATACCATGATATGAACTGATATTATTTTAATCATAATTATAAGATAGCAGATGACAAAAGGGGATTGTGGTAAAAATCTCATGAAGATTGAGGCACAAATGGTGTAGTTATTACCCAAATGCTACATATTATGAAAACATGTTTTGGACTTTTATTTCACAGCGGGAACTTGTCGAATCCACGCGTTACTCTCAGTCACATAATCCTGAATCAATTCACTTGTAAATATGATAGAAGCATGCTTATGGTCTTATTTTATAGGTACTGCACATAGCTACTAAATGTTATGTTATGGATGATGTTGCTAAAAATATTTACTCTCTTCAGGTCTCACACCTCTATTATCTCCCCTGAAAGCTCACGGACCTAGAGACAAAGGAAAACAGAAAATAATTCTATTTTTTCTCAATTTTAGGCAATTTTTAATTTGAAAAATAGGCTTTTCTTTGCTTTAGCATACATCTGCAGTGTAAAAGACAGATGATACAGAAAATCCCATGTTGATATGAGGTTTCATTCAAATTTCAGAATTGTTTGACCGAAGCACCACATATTCAGCTAGATAGTGTATGAATTTTGTATTTTCCATAGGGTTCACAAAACATGAGCGAGGAAAAAAACCAACCTGGCTAACTTATATATTTTATTGTTTTAAATTACTGGTCTTGGCTATACTGAAGATATTAAACCAACAACAATGTCTGCTGCCCTGCTTTGAAGCTCAGATGTTGGAAAAGGCTGTACAGTAACCCTATGGGAAAATTAATTGTGGTGTGAGACCTTAAGCTGTCTAGTGAAAAAAGGTACTATTTTGTGGTAGTCACTATAGCTACTGGGTGTTATGCCTCCCGTTTCCCAGACTATCGGGATCATAATGCATTTGGCAGCCTGGGCAATCTATAGTTTGCGTGTTATGCATCCGGCTACCAATGCTGTCTAGCGCGATATGTACTCGTCAATATTATACGGCCTATAGCAAGTGTGTTGTGCATCCGGCTGCTCATGCCGTTTAGCGTGATATCTACCTGGCACTCTTGGCGGCTTATACTAGTGTGTTGTGCATGCCGTTTAACGTGATATCTACCTGGCAGTCTGGGTGGCTTATATTAGTGTGTTGTGCATCCGGCTGCTCATGCTGACTAGCGTGATATCTACCCGGCAGTCTGGGAGGCCTGTAGCTAGTGTGTTGTGCACCCATCTGCTCATACTGTTTAGCGTGATATGTACCAGCTGTCTGGGCGGCCTATGTCGAATGCGTTCTTCCCCCGGCTGCTCATGCTGTCTAAGGTGGTATCTACCCGGCTGTCTGGGCGGCAAATAGCTAGTGTGTTCTGCACCCGGTTTCTCATGCTGTCTAGTTTGATATTTACCAGGCAATCTGGTCGGCATTTAGCTTGTTTGTTATGGAACCAGCTTGGTAGGATTATAGTGCGTTATGCTCATGGCAGTATGTGCGTTTTTCATCTATTATGTTATGCAATTGACTGCCTTGTCATTCAAGCACGTCATGGACCTGTCCGGTTAGGCGGTCAATAGCTAGTTTGTGGAAGAAGTCTTTCAAAAGATGTACACATTTTTCAAGACTTATGTTACAAATACCCTATTTAATAAGAAGGAAAGTCAATTACTAAATAAACTCATAGGACATTACCGAGTCAAATCATCATAAGATAACATTTGAATCTCGGTTAACACCCGATTGTCATGATAGTCGGCAGTCATTAAAACATTCAATATTCGGCAGCATTTTGGAATTATTAACAATTATGATTTTAAGTGGTGCAATTCCTTACTTACACTAACCAGCATCAGTTAATTTAAGGTAGGTCAATATTTCTTTAGGATGAACATGTATAACTGGATACGGAAGTTCAACAGTTTGGTTATCTCTACAATTATGTAAATTATCTATATATAAACGTACTATTTGTTATATTCTCTGTCATATAAACCAGGGCTGTGTTTACGAATAGGGAAGTTATTTGATAACATAAAATGCGATTAATGCACAATTTCATTCAAATGAAGGTTTTACGTCCGATCTCGAAAATTGCAGACATATCCTTTGAACGATTTCGAGAATAAGCCGAACAGACGCCTGCGATACAAGCATATTGCCTTTTATAAATCAAAACAAGAGCGAATTCGACGGCGCGCCATCGCAAATACCCATGTTTTTTCACACAGTCCACACCCCCACCCTACCACCACACACACACATACAGGAGAACAACATATTATTATACACTGTAATCCCTTTCATCAAAATGTTGTTATCTTCTCCCCATGTGTAAGATCAGGCTTTCCATCACCCATGTAAAATGCGGATAACCTTATCCGATATGCTAGAAAGTATAATCATAAATGGGTCGGGTAACTAGTTCTAAGAACAAAATATTAAACACTTCCCCATATAGATAGTCAGAGTGGTTTATGGTTGGTTATGTTGGTGTACATTTTATACACTTCGAAGCAAGTGTAGAGTTATAATAATACTGTCGATAAAACGGACATCAAAAACATTCCAGATTATAAGAATCTTTCATGGGCATCCGGTGAAGATAGGGAATTCCAACCCGAGGTATACGTGTTTTTATCGGAACCGAGGCTCTGCCGAGGTTTCGATTAAAACACTTATACCGAGGGTTGGAATTCCCTATCTGAACCGAATACCCATGATAGATTCTTTTTCTTGCATATCAGAGAAATGTTGTGCGTTGACGCCGCCAGCTATTAACGTTTTGCATGTTTTCCTGCATACCGGATGTTGGCGCGCGTGAATTTTATCTCGACCCTAGGGTGAGATGGAAATATCTAGCCCCGGTAAAATGGCGGATATCCTTGTCCGGTATGCAAGAAAAACCCGTCTGACTTGCACTTGACAATTAGTACTCATAAACAAATGTACTCGATTTGTTCCAAAACGTTCATAACATATACGCCAATATGTTACTATGGATTGGCGGAAGAAAACCATAATGACGACTTCAAATAAGTCGACTCTTTTTAAAATGCAAATGTTTTTGGTTGACTGTGGTCCTTGAATGCTACCTTTCTTGTTCAACTTGTGTATCTACTTTTATGTTCTCGAATGATCTGCACGGAGGTTTCAGATAAGAACATATATAAAGAAACATACAAGTTGTATAGGAGCATAAGAAACATAAGATACTAAAGTATGTGTATTCTAGATGTACTAAAAACAAAACAACAGTAAACTTTTTTTATATATAAATTCTCATATAATAATTACAACTCCACTCACTTTTATTGCGTCCTGGAGTACTATATAAATACATGTAACACAGTTCCGAGTTATCGATGGTTGTTGCTTCGTAATGTCTATGATAAAAAGACCATGACACTTAAGATACATATGCTCCTTTTACCGCTAAATTGATGACGTCATATTTAAACTGTGACGTAGCATCGCATAATGTGACGTATTGTCATCATCAACGATTTTGTTATACAATGGGCAAGATATTTGCGCTGGATATGCCACAGGAAGAGTCATTTTTACATTGCCTATCTTTTTCGCTCATACCTATCTATTATTAAATATATAAATTAGTGTAATAACTGTTTACAAATGCGTAACAAACAAAGTAATGAATAAATGAATGTTGTTTAACGGCTCATCAACACAGTATAGGTTATTTAGAGCCGCCCAAGAGAGAGGGTAAGGATACAAAGGAATCCGGGAACCATGACCTACTCTTATTATCGAATAGATTCCTATGGTTCTTTAACGTGCTCGGAGGACATTCCATATTTTTAATACAATTAGGCGTTCGTCTAGATGTCACTATTAGTTGTGTGTGCAATGAATCGCTGTCATATGAAATAACAAATAATGAAACAATAACTGGAATTAACATTGCTGAACACAACGTTAAAATTATCTTAGTTGCATACTGATTAAATCCAAACATGCAAAAAAGTTCCTTTTCAATTATCTGCTACACCATGGCGTTGACATGGCCCCAGAAGAAATAAAAACTAATTTTTTCCACATACATATTTTAGTTGTGTTATTTTTTTAAAACGCCCACAAATAAAAAATGTATAAAACATGGTACCTTTACCTTTTTTTAAATTTGAGTTGTGTCATCTATTGCGCTACTTGGACATTCAATACTCCAGCACTGCTACGCGTCTCCAACGTACATGGAAACTGTCATGTGTAGGTCACAGTCTCATCTAAGTGTTGCATATCCAATTTGAGACTGCAGCAACAATAAACATCAGTGGGAACGCCAGGAACTAATTATTCAGCTTTTTTGATCATTTTGATACTCCGCGACAGGGATTTTTTTTTTAGTGTTTGCCGGACTATTTCATTAAAAAAACACAAAACGCCGCCATTTTCTTTTTGTAAAAACGTCGATTCAGACCGCAGTTATCAATTTTACGCGTACCTAGTTTACAGGAGTGAACGCTTTTTGTAAAATGTCAGTTTTGGATTACGTCATCAAAACGTAGAATGTGTTTACACGTTGGTAAACGTTGAATCCACTGAGTTTTGATAGTTTATTTGATGCAGTGTGTTCACACTGCGATAAACAATTGGAAATATACACAGGTTAACGTAATGAAGGAAACAGTTGACTGTCTTAGAACTCTGCAGGCAAATAACACGTAAGTTCAAATGTGTACATATACAACTGTTTTTTTGGTTTGTTTATGCAGTGTTTTCTTGAAATTTGCCAAGCACATCGATGGTTTTAATGTTGACAAACTGTGTAAATAGTAACGTAACTGGATCAGCCGTGACAGTTGTTGATTTCATTGAATTATTCATATGATTCCTCTCTCAGAATCATTCTTGTTTGTTTAACGAGACCTGTAGCCATAGACATGTGGCCCTTTCAGGGGTGGTCCATGTTCCATTGTTCCCTGACAATACGACCCGGTGATTCCCAAAACGTTTTGCTTTGTTCCCCAAAAATATGTTCCCTTGTTCCCCAAAACCGCTGGGAAACCCTCAGCCCTGAACCCTGTGAAGGGGTACACCTTATGGTATGCCTGTAATGGCCAGTGTCAAACCCCACATATGCTGCATGGACATGGGACACAGCAATTCCTAAACCACAACATCCCTGCCACTCCCTTTTACCGCTCTTTGAAGCGGCCTTTAGACTTTTTACCGCTCTTTGAAGCGGCCTGTAAAAGGCCCATTCCCTACTCTCATTTATTTTAAAAGCATGCAGACTACCCCACTTTTTAAACTTACCTTGGAAATTTCATTCCCCATTTATGTATCACCCCCAATTAAGAGCAAAAGCCCCCTTCCCCAAAACTGGTAAAAAGGCCCTGCTGCCCCCACCACTATCCCCAACCCCTTACCCTCTCTTCTACGTCCCTCCCGCATATTTTCTCTACAAACCCTACTTAAAATGTGTTCAATGAAATGCTAAATACTGCAACACTTGGTTTTCAATTAATAACAAAATATACACTACATCCCAGTTCAATTTTATGTGATTGACTCCGCTAAAGTGATATGTGTACCATGAACAGGGCTTTTTTACCTTATGTAACAGAGACACCTCTAAAAGGCCTCTTTCCCAATTGAGAACTTGACTGTTTGTTCCCCAATTGTGGCAGAAATTTTTGCCAAGCAGAAAGCAGCATTGTCTCAGAATTTGAGAAAAAGCATTAATTCTGCAATGTGTTTTTGTCTGTGGAGTCAGTTCTGACTGAGAAACAGTAATTATAATAACCGTTGGCTGAAAATATAAATAAAGCATAGTATTGTCAAATGTACTTAATTGGTAAAATCTTACATCTTTCCCAAAATGAGAAATAAGCTCGTATTTTTTCCCCAACATGGACAGGCCTGGGCCTCTTCCCAATTTTGTGGAAAAAAGCCCTGATGAACACATTTTCTAAGTAGCAGTACATAGAAATAAGAATTGAATACATAGATCTATCTAAGTATTATTTAATTTCAGCAAAATGTTCAGATCCAAATGAAATTTGGCAATTGCGTTTATACACTGTGTCATTATTTTTTTCATAGGGAGACATCAGGAGAGGGGTTCAAATCATTCGCTGTTGTTGAAGCCCCTCCTGTCAATAATGCCCCGACGAAGCTCCAGCTGTCAATTATGCCCCTAAATGGCGTTTCACAACAAAAGGGACGCAACACGTACATACTGCGATTTTATTGTGAAAACGCCATTTATAACAGATTAAGGGGAGGACGTTTTGTATTGTAATCGTTTAGTTGAAGCACACGTCGATATTGAAAAAAACACATGCTATGGTGTTAGAGTTATAAAATAAATTAGATGTATATGTTTCTTATATTTTGCCACTATCTACTCGCAATTTCATTTATTATGTGCAATTCTGTTGACGAATAACCGATTACCACGTGTATAGCTCTCCCTACACACGGACCTATGACTTTACACACACCTCCTTCTGAGGATGGCATACTTTCATAGTATGCTTACCAGAGGAAATCGAACCTGTGACGTCTGGGACGAGAGGCAAGTATGACCAAGTATGCTAACCACTCATCCACCACAACAATATGACTGGAAGAAATTGTTATTTTCAATAGACAGGTTGAAGGAAATAAACATAAAGAAGACAACAAAAAAAGAAAAACAAATCAGAAAAAAACTTTTTTTATTATATTATATTTCTGTATAGAATAGACATGTATACACACATCAAAACATATTTAAAAAAAAAAAAAAAACGTACACCAAAAACAATCCTACCCAAAATTCCTACCCCATAGTGGTCTCTTACATGGGGTATGATTGCTTTTGACTATGGTCTCTTACATGGTGTATGCTTGTTTTTGACTATGGTCTCTTACACGGCGTCGAATTGTTTTTCACTATGGTCTCTTACATGGGGTAGGATTGTTTCTGGTGTACAGTTTTTCATTTATTGATATGCTCTGATGTTGTGCTCTGCTGTTGTACATGTCTACTACAGTCTCTTACATGGGGTAGGAATTTTGGTGTACAGTTTTGCAATTATTTGATATGTTTTGATATTTGTATACAAGTCTAGACAAAAACAAACAATCAGATTTTTTGATTTTTTTAAGATCTTTTTCTTTTTAAAGATTTTTTTAGGTCCAAACGCGTTCCTTCAACCTTTGTTTCAATACCGTTCTTCTAGTTACAATTGATTGCAAATCGGGTCCTGATATGGTCTGGGATGTCGTGTTCTAAGATGGATATAATATATCGGCATGAAATGTCTTCGATTCCTAGCACACATTCTCTAATTCACAAAAAGCGGAGTATACATCTGTCATGATGCTATGCATAACGTTCACGCAATAACTTTCACGCACAGTGCCGTAACCAGACATAAACTGACACCGAGGCAAATAAATATATTGGGTGAGAAGTGGGTCGTGGGTTGGGGAGGGCAAGGGCGGATCCGGGGGGTATGGGTGCACCAGGCTAAAATCTGAAAAGTAATAATTATATGCATATAGTAAGCTTTTGTTGGTTGGGGTGTACAGGTGGTAGTGGGATGGGTCTAGGGGCGGGTCCAGTGCGGGCACCGGGAGCACCCCTACCTAAAATCTGAAACGTATGTACTTTGATTGTTCTTTGGTTGTTAGTTAGGCAGTGGGGTGGGGGCATGGGCGGATCCAGTTTGCATAAATCCATAAAATAAAGTCTTCTTACTTTAGAAAACATCTGGGGAGCATGCACCCTCCTCAGGGGCGGATAAAGGATTTGACATTGGGGGTGGAGCGCAAGTTAAAAAAAAACAAGTTATAACCAAAACACACGCACTCACGCACGCACTCAAGTTAAGGGGTGATGCGCAACTTTAAAAAACACTATTTACAGCCAACCCACAACTACTGCCCCCTCCCCCCAAAAAAACACAAACACCACTCAACAGCAACAACAACAAAAAGCACAAAGCACAAAACAACAACTATTTTTGTCACATAATGCGTACAAGTCACATATTGCATATTAAGTTTTGACGCATTATATGAATAATCACATTCGCCTCCTATTTATAAAATAATTAGGAAGTAGTAACGGCTTAGGAAATAAACAGTAGGCGAATGTGAGAATACATACAGGGGAGAAGCCATATAAATCAAATATATTAAGCCATTCTGTTATATTTCGTTAAATGATAGCAAGTGATAATGTCTAGGTGATGTGAGAGATATCCTGATAAGAAAAATGCGATGTCTCTGTCATCTGTTAACTTTCATTTTGTTCCCCGTGAGGTTCCTATTTATAAAATAATTAGGAAGTAGTAACGGCTTCGGAAATAAACAGTAGGCGAATGTGACAATACATACAGGGGAGAAGCCATATAAATCAAATATATAAAGCCATTCTGTTATATTTCGTTAAATGATAGCAAGTGATAATGTCTAGGTGATGTGAGAGATATCCTGATAAGAAAAATGCGATGTCTCTGTCATCTGTTAACTTTCATTTTGTTCCCCGTGAGGTTGCGGGGTAGACCCCCGCCCCCCCCCCCCCCTTCCCCCCCCCCCCCACACACATTCATATTCATTTTGTCATTTTTTATCATGCCCATCATGACACCGCGTATGCAAACGTGGAAACGTGGCTCCATCGTAAATGGAGTGTCTATTATATAATTTGCAGCAATTCTGCAGTTTTGCAGGTAAGAAGGTTCTAGGCCCAGTCTTCATATTTTATCTTGATGTAAATAGAGGATGAGCCTGGCGCGTTCGTTCCTGTTAGGCGTCATATAAACGTTCATGTCTTGTTGCTCCTTAAAACACAAATCAATTCAATTAACTTTTTTAAACAGTAGTCGAATGTGAGTATGCATACAGGAGAGAAGCCATATAAGCTACATACATTAAGATATTAGGCGATGTGAGAGATGTTTCTATTGTCCTTTAATTTTCCGAATATGCCTAGTTACTCATTTTAGCAAAGTAGAAGTTACTAGTGCTAATTAACTGCTATACCAGCCGCAATTACGCATTAATCGTGGATATGAATGTGTATGCTCTTTTTTAATTCAAATTTCCTAAGCAGTTACTACTTTCTAATTAGAAGTAGAAGTTACTAGTGCCTAGGAATTAACTGAACTATTAGCCGATACATTGAGTATACAGGAGAAATACCATATTATACCATTTAACGAAATAAAAACTTAATATATGTGACTTGTTTGGATTTTATCCTGCATGAATACACACATTTGCCTACTGTTTAAAATAATTACACTTAAAGGGTGTTAGAGACATCTCTCACATCGCCTAGACATTACCACTTACTATTTTTAAAAAAACAAAACTGTCTTTTAGCTTAATTATCACCTCTTCCTTCTATAATGTACCAGTCGGTTTATTTGCAAGAACACGATTTATTAATTACATGTGAATTGATGAATACTATTGGTATATTATTTGTTACCTTATCAAACCATATACAAATGCATAGGGAATCTGCATATTATATAAGAACAATGTTCGTGTGGGGTGTGTGTTGTGGGGGTTGCGGAGAGGGACATACTCTACCCACCCCTTTCAGATTAGGGGAGAGGTGCTGTCCCCGCTGTTCCTAATTATAGATACTACACACGGTCTAGTCTAATTATCATGGCAGCATCGTTTCCGAGGAAAGCTCCACGGCATTTTGCCTCATTAACACAGAAATTCAAAGAGATATGTCATGAGCATATATAAGGCATGACTCTTCCTACATGGGACTGGTCTACGTCTTAACATTTCCTTAGAAGGATGGCATAAGATTCACAGTACCTTGCCCGAATAATGAAAGGTCATTTGCCCAAAACCCTCACTCGGAAAAAAACATTGCTTGCAATTGTTAGAGTAAGCGAAATGACAAGTGTGCGTACACACTGGTGAGAAACCGTTTAAGGTACCATATCAGAGTTTATGAATATATCGTCCCTTTCGCGTATCAATCAATTCACCTAAGCAGTTTATTATGTCCCTCAGAACTGTACTGGCACTATATGTATTGATATTGTCCTTGAGGACAGTACTGAACCCAGAGAAGCTGGCAGGTGATATTTTCACAGAGATTAGTATTGACTGTATACGTTTATTGTTTCGCTGAGGACTGTACTGACACACGATTTAAAAGAGCCTTATTACATTGAAGCAGACCATTTCTAAAAATAAAAACATCCTTTAGTTTAAATACCACACATTTTTTCTGTCATTATAAAGTACCAGTAGCTTTATATGCAAGAACATGATGTCTTAGTACAATGTGACTTGATTAATACTTTTGGTATATTCTAGCAGCGAGAATAGTAGCTCTTATGGTGCATACGTAAAACAGAGTTACTGTGATGCCCTTTTAGAATAAGTAGGTATCAGGGTCGACCATATCAAGACAGGTTCATGAAGAGATCAAGCAATGCATGCATAAACAGCCGCCATACAGCAATAGATTAAACGTTACTACCAAGCGTGCATGCATAAAACTCACCAACGAGAAGAATACCTCATCGATCTAGACATTTTCGTACGACTAGTTAATGTTTTTCAGGTGAATATCTCTGGAATTTTTACATTTCGACATATCTCGCGCTGACACGTATTCTGTGTTTTGAAACTTAAACCCGAACACAGCTAACACAAATCGACAACGTTAGATATGTGAGTAGGTTGAGTTTCCAAGTACGAAACAAGACGAGGTGTGGGGAATATACTCTGTCCACCCGTCTCAGGTTATGGGGAGAGGTGCTGGCCACTGTTCTTTTTTTAAACTACACACATTCATTTCTGATTATCATGACAGCCGCTTTTGATGAATGACCGTTCACTATTCGGGCAAGGTACATGTACTGTGAAACTGCCATCCTTCGAAGGGGATGTTAAGCCGCTGACCAGGCCTATGTACAGGAAGGGCCACACCCTATATAAGTATGCTCCTTACACATTTTGATGTAATTATTTGTGTTAATCAGTGACAACATGCCAGCAAAGCCTTCCTCGGAAACGAACTCACTTGGGGAAAAACATTGCTTGCAAACAGGTAGGGTAAACGAAAAGACAAGTATGCATACACACTGGTGAGAAACCGTTTAAGGATATGACTATATTGTCCCTTTGGTCTTTCAAGGAAGTGACCTAAGCAATTTATTTTGTCCTTCAAGACTTTAGTGACGCTAATTCTTGAAATTGTCCTTGAGGAAAGTACAAAAGCCATGGAAGCCAGTAGGTGATATTTTCGTAGAGTTTAGTAGTACTGACTGTATTTGTTTTAGGACAGCACTAACGCTAGCCGGCGATATTGCCCCTGAGGACAGTACTAACGCTAGCTGTTGATATTGCCTCTGAGGACAGTACTAACGCTAGCTGTTGACATTTCCCCTGAGGACAGGACTAACGCTACCTGTTGATATTGACTTGTGGGCGGTACTAACTGTAGCTGTTGATAGTATCCCTATAAGACGCTGGCTGTTGATATTGTTCATGTGGATGTTAAAGACAATAGCTGTTGATATTGTAGTTCTACAGCTAGCTCTTGATAACGCCCCCGAGGACATTACTAACCATAACTGTTGGTATTACACTTAGGACAATACAAACGCTGGCTGTTGATATTGCCCTTGAGGACAATACCAACGCAGGCAGTTGATATTGCCTTTGAGGACAGTACTAACGCTAGCTGCTGATATTGCCTCTGAGGACGGTACTTACGGTAACAGTTGATATTGCCTCTGGAAAGCGGTACTAACGTTATATGCTGAAATTGGCCAAGAAGACAGTATACACGCTACCTGTTGATATTTCCCTTTAGAGCAGTAATATAAGTGGCTATTGATATTGCCAATGAGGACAGTGTTAAAGCTAGCTGTTGATATTTTCCATGAGTACAAAACTAACGCTAGCTGTTGATATTGACCCTGGGGACAGTACTAACGCTATCTGTGGATATAGCCCATTATGACAGTCTTAACGCTACCTGTTAATATTGCTCATGAGCACATTACTAACTCTGGCTATTGATTTTGACACTGAGGACAATACTAACGCGGGCTGTTGATATTGTCCCTGAGGACATTACTTACGCTGGCTGTTGATATTGCCCATTAAGGACAGTACTAACGCTGGCTGTTGATGTTGCCCCTTTGGACAGTACTAACGTCAGCTGTTGATATTGCCCCTGAGAACAGTACTAACGATAGCTGTTGATTTTGACCCTGTGGACATTACTCACACTGGATATTGATGTTGCCCCTTAGGACAGTACTAACGGTGGCTGTTGATATTGCCCCTAAGAACAATACTAACGCTGGCTGTTTATACTTCCCCTGAGGACATTAATAACGCTGGCTGTTAACAGTGTCCATGAGGACAGTACTAACTCTGGCTGTTGATATTGCCAATGAGGCAAATACTAACGATATATATTGATAAGTACTGATAAAGGTGATCCTTTGAGAGAACCTAACACAATTAAGAGAATAAAGCAGCAGTCTCGGTTTTATTGAGTCTGTTCATGAGAAGTAATGGAAGAAGCAAAACTTATCACGCCCCCTAGCACCGGCTTAAGCGGTATTACCTGAGATTGCCCCTGAAGGCAGTACTAACGCTAGATGTCGATACTCCCCTTAGAACAATAATAACGCTCACTGACCCTGTGGACATTACTCACACTGGATATTGATGTTGCCCCTTAGGACATTACTAACGCTGGCTGTCGATATTGCCCCTAAGACAGTATTAACACTGGCTGTTTATACTTCCCCTGAGGACATTATTAACGCTGGCTGTTAATAGTGTCCATGAGAACAGTACTAACTCTGGCTGTTGATATTGTCAATGAGGCAAATACTAACGCTAGATGTCGATATTCCCCTTAGGACACTACTAACGCTCACTGTACTGATATTGCCCCTGGGGCGAGTATTAACGCTGGCTGTTGATATTGCCAATGACGGCAGTACTAACGCTGGATGTGAGGACAGTACTAATGTTACCCATTGATGTTGCCTAACGCTGGCTGTTGATAGTATCTCTATGGTGGTTAAAACAAAGGCTGATGATAGTGCACATGTGGATGTTAAAAACACTAGCTGTTTGTTTCGATATGGACAGTACATATGCTAGCTGTTGATACCTGTGCATGTTACTGACTAGCTGTTGATACTGCTCCTAAGGATAGTTCGAACGCTAGCGTTTGATAGTGCCCCTGAGGACATTATTAACGCTGGCTGTTGATATTGACACTGAGCACCATACTAACGCAGGCTGTTGATAATGCACCTTAGGACAGTACTTACGCTAACTGTTGATATTGCCACTGAGGACAGTACTTACGTTAGTTGTTGGTATTGCACTTCAGGACAGTACTAACGCTTGCTGTTGATATTGCCACTGAGGATCATACTAACGCAGACTGTTGATATTGAGAACAGTACTAATTCTAGCTGTTGATATGACCCCTGAGGATAGTACTAACACCAGCTGCTGATATTGCCCCTTAAGATAGTACTAACGCTAGCTGTTAATATTGTCCCTGAGGACAATACTAAACCTAGCTGTTGCTATGGCCCATGAGGAGAGTACTAACGCCAGCTGTTGATATTGCCCCTTAAGATATTACTAATGGTAGCTGCTGATATTGCCCCTGAGGACAGTACTAAACCTAGCTGTTGATATGGCCCCTGAGGACAGTACTAGCACCAGCTGTTGATATTGACCCTTAGGACAGTATTATCGCTAGCTGTTGATATTGCCCCTAGTCACAGTACTAAAACTAGCTGTTGATATGGCCCCTGAGGACAGTACTAACACCAGCTGTTGATATTGACCCTTAGGAAAGTACTATCGCTAGCTGCTGATATTGCCCCTGAGGACAGTACTAAACCTAGCTGTTGATATTGCCCCTGAGGACAGTACTAAACTTAGATGTTATGGCCCCTGAGGACAGTACTAACGGCAGCTGTTGATATTGCCCCTTAAGATGGTACTAACGTTAGCTGTTGATATTGCCCCTAAGGACAGTACTAACGTCAGCTGTTGATATTGCCCCTTAGGATAGCCCTAAACCTAGCCGCTGATATTGCCCCTTAGAACAGTAGTAGCTAGCTGTTGATTTTGACCCTGTGGACATTACTCACACTGGATATTGATGTTGCCCCTTAGGACATTACTAACGCTGGCTGTCGATATTGCCCCTAAGACAGTATTAACACTGGCTGTTTATACTTCCCCTGAGGACATTATTAACGCTGGCTGTTAATAGTGTCCATGAGGACAGTACTAACTCTGGCTGTTGATATTGTCAATGAGGCAAATACTAACGCTAGATGTCGATATTCCCCTTAGGACACTACTAACGCTCACTGTACTGATATTGCCCCTGGGGCGAGTATTAACGCTGGCTGTTGATATTGCCAATGACGGCAGTACTAACGCTGGATGTGAGGACAGTACTAATGTTACCCATTGATGTTGCCTAACGCTGGCTGTTGATAGTATCTCTATGGTGGTTAAAACAAAGGCTGATGATAGTGCACATGTGGATGTTAAAAACACTAGCTGTTTGTTTCGATATGGACAGTACATATGCTAGCTGTTGATACCTGTGCATGTTACTGACTAGCTGTTGATACTGCTCCTAAGGATAGTTCGAACGCTAGCGTTTGATAGTGCCCCTGAGGACATTATTAACGCTGGCTGTTGATATTGACACTGAGCACCATACTAACGCAGGCTGTTGATAATGCACCTTAGGACAGTACTTACGCTAACTGTTGATATTGCCACTGAGGACAGTACTTACGTTAGTTGTTGGTATTGCACTTCAGGACAGTACTAACGGTTGCTGTTGATATTGCAACTGAGGACCATACTAACGCAGACTGTTGATCTTGAGGACAGTAATAATCATAGCTGTTGATATGGCCCCTTAGGACAGTGATTTCGATAGCTGTTAATATAGCCCATGAGGACAGTGTTATCGATAACTGTTGATATTGCCCCTGAGGACAGTGTTATCGATAGCTGTTGATAAAGCCCCTGAAGACAGTGTTATCGATAGCTGTTGATATTGACCCCGAGGACAGTGTTATCGATAGCTGTTGATATAGCCCCTGAGGACAGTGTTATCGATAGCTGTTGATATTGACCCTGAGGACAGTGTTCTCGATAGCTGTTGATATGGCCCCTGAGGACAGTGTTATCGATAGCTGTTGATATAGCCCCTGAGGACAGTGTTATCGATAGCTGTTGATATTGCCCCTTAGGACAGTGTTATCGATAGCTGTTGATATTGCCCCTGAGGACAGTGTTATCGATAGCTGTTGATATTGACCCTGAGGACAGTGTTATCGATAGCTGTTGATATGGCCCCTGAGGACAGTGTTATCGATAGCTGTTGATATAGCCCCTGAGGACAGTGTTATCGATAGCTGTTGATATTGCCCCTGAGGACAGGGTTATCGATAGCTGTTGATATTGCCCCTGAGGACAGTGTTATCGATAACTGTTGATATGACCCCTGAAAACAGTGTTATCGATAGCTGTTGATATAGCCCCTGAGGACAGTGTTATCGATAGCTGTTGATATTCCCCTTAGGACAGTGTTATCGATGGCTGTTTATATGGCCCCTGAGGACAGTGTTATCGATAGCTGTTGATATTGCCCCTTAGGACAGTGTTATCGATAGCTGTTGATATTGCCCCTTAGGACAGTGTTATCGATAGCTGTTGATATTGCCCCTTAGGACAGTGTTATCGATAGCTGTTGATATTGCCCCTGAGGACAGTGTTATCGATATCTGTTGATATTGCCCCTGAGGACAGTGTTATCGATAGCTGTTGATATTGCCCCTTAGGACAGTGATATCGATAGCTGTTGATATTGCCCCTTAGGACAGTGTTATCGATAGCTGTTGATATTGACCCTGAAGACAGTGTTATCGATAGCTGTTGATATTTCCCCTTAGGACAGTGTTATCGATGGCTGTTGATATGGCCCCTGAGGATAGTGTTATCGATAGCTGTTGATATGGCCCCTCAGGACAGTGTTATCGATAGCTGTTGATATTGCCCCTTAGGACAGTGTTATCGATAGCTGTTGATATAGCCCCTGAGGACAGTGTTATCGATAGCTGTTGATATGACCCTTAAGGACAGTGTTATCGATAGCTGTTGATATAGCCCCTGAGGACAGTGTTATCGATAGCTGTTGATATGACCCTTAAGGACAGTGTTATCGATAGCTGTTGATATAGCCCCTGAGGATAGTGTTATCGATAGCTGTTGATATGGCCCCTCAGGACAGTGTTATCGATAGCTGTTGATATAGCCCCTGAGGACAGTGTTATCGATAGCTGTTGATATTGCCCCTGAGGACAGTGTTATCGATAGCTGTTGATATTGACCCTGAGGACAGTGTTATCGATAGCTGTTGATATGGCCCCTGAGAACAGTGTTATCGATAGCTGTTGATATAGCCCCTGAGGACAGTGTTATCGATAGCTGTTGATATTTCCCCTTAGGACAGTGTTATCGATGGCTGTTTATATGGCCCCTTAGGACAGTGTTATCGATAGCTGTTGATATTGCCCCTTAGGACAGTGTTATCGATAGCTGTTGATATTGCCCCTTAGGACAGTGTTATCGATAGCTGTTGATATTGCCCCTGAGGACAGTGTTATCGATAGCTGTTGATATTGCCCCTGAGGACAGTGTTATCGATAGCTGTTGATATTGCCCCTTCGGACAGTGATATCGATAGCTGTTGATATTGCCCCTTAGGACAGTGTTATCGATAGCTATTGATATTGACCCTGAAGACAGTGTTATCGATAGCTGTTGATATTTCCCCTTAGGACAGTGTTATCGATGGCTGTTGATATGGCCCCTGAGGATAGTGTTATCGATAGCTGTTGATATGGCCCCTCAGGACAGTGTTATCGATAGCTGTTGATATTGCCCCTTAGGACAGTGTTATCGATAGCTGTTGATATTGCCCCTGAGGACAGTGTTATCGATAGCTGTTGATATTGCCCCTGAGGACAGTGTTATCGATAGCTGTTGATATGACCCTTAAGGACAGTGTTATCGATAGCTGTTGATATGGCCCGTGAGGACAGTGTTATCGATAGCTGTTGATATTGCCCCTTAGGACAGTGTTATCGATGGCTGTTGATATGTCCCCTGAGGATAGTGTTATCGATAGCTGTTGATATGGCCTCTCAGGACAGTGTTATCGATAGCTGTTGATATTGCCCCTTAGGACAGTGTTATCGATAGCTGTTGATATTGCCCCTGAGGACAGTGTTATCGATAGCTGTTGATATGACCCTTAAGGACAGTGTTATCGATAGCTGTTGATATAGCCCCTGAGGATAGTGTTATCGATAGCTGTTGATATGGCCCCTCAGGACAGTGTTATCGATAGCTGTTGATATAGCCCCTGAGGACAGTGTTATCGATAGCTGTTGATATTGCCCCTGAGGACAGTGTTATCGATAGCTGTTGATATAGCCCCTGAGGATAGTGTTATCGATAGCTGTTGATATGGCCCCTCAGGACAGTGTTATCGATAGCTGTTGATATAGCCCCTGAGGACAGTGTTATCGATAGCTGTTGATATTGCCCCTGAGGACAGTGTTATCGATAGCTGTTGATATTGACCCTGAGGACAGTGTCATCGATAGCTGTTGATATGGCCCCTGAGAACAGTGTTATCGATAGCTGTTTATATAGCCCCTGAGGACAGTGTTATCGATAGCTGTTGATATTTCCCCTTAGGACAGTGTTATCGATGGCTGTTGATATGGCCCCTGAGGACAGTGTTATCGATAGCTGTTGATATGACCCTTAAGGACAGTGTTATCGATAGCTGTTGATATAGCCCCTGAGGATAGTGTTATCGATAGCTGTTGATATGGCCCCTCAGGACAGTGTTATCGATAGCTGTTGATATAGCCCCTGAGGACAGTGTTATCGATAGCTGTTGATATTGCCCCTGAGGACAGTGTTATCGATAGCTGTTGATATTGACCCTGAGGACAGTGTTATCGATAGCTGTTGATATGGCCCCTGAGAACAGTGTTATCGATAGCTGTTTATATAGCCCCTGAGGACAGTGTTATCGATAGCTGTTGATATTTCCCCTTAGGACAGTGTTATCGATGGCTGTTGATATGGCCCCTGAGGACAGTGTTATCGATAGCTGTTGATATTGCCCCTTAGGACAGTGTTATCGATAGCTGTTGATATTGCCCCTTAGGACAGTGTTATCGATAGCTGTTGATATTGCCCCTTAGGACAGTGTTATCGATAGCTGTTGATATTGCCCCTGAGGACAGTGTTATCGATAGCTGTTGATATTGCCCCTTAGGACAGTGATATAGATAGCTGTTGATATTGCCCCTTAGGACAGTGTTATCGATAGCTGTTGATATTGACCCTGAAGACAGTGTTATCGATAGCTGTTGATATGGCCCCTGAGGACAGTGTTATCGATAGCTGTTGATATGGCCCCTAATGACAGTGTTATCGATAGCTGTTGATATGGCCCCTGAGGATAGTGTTATCGATAGCTGTTGATATGGCCCCTGAGGACAGTGTTATCGATAGCTGTTGATATTGACCCTGAGGACAGTGTTATCGATAGCTGTTGATATAGCCCCTGAGAACAGTATTACCGTCAGCTATTTACCGATAGGACAGTACTATCGCTAGCTGCCGATATTGCCCTTTAGGACAGTACTAAAACTAGCAGTTGATATGGCGCCAGAGGACAGTACTATCGCCACCTGTTAATATTGCCCCTATGGACAGTACTAAAATTAGCTGTTGATATGGCCACAGAGGACAGTACTAACATCAACTTTTGATATTGCCCCTTAAGATAGTACTAGCGCTAGCTGTTAATATTGTCCCTGAGGACAATACCAAAACTAGCTGTTGATATGGCCCATGAGGACAATACTAACGCCAGCTGTTGATATTGCCCCTTAAGATAGTACTAACGGTAGCTGCTGATATTGCCCCTGAGGACAGTACTAAACCTATCTGTTGATATGGCCCCTGAGGACAGAACTAGCACCTGCTGTTGATATTGCCCCTTAAGATAGAACTAAGCCTAGCTGTTGATATCGCTCCTGAGGACAGTAATAAACCTAGCTGTTGATATGGCCCATGAGGACAGTACTAACACCAGCTGTCGATATTGACCCTTAGAACAGTAATAACGTTAGCTGTTGATATGGCCCCTGAGGATAGTATTAACATCAGCTGTTGATATTGCCCCTTACGATAGTACTAACCTAGCTGTTGATATCGCCCTTAGAAGAGTAATAACGCTAGCTGTTGATATTGCCCCTGAAGACAGTACTAAACCTAGCTGTTGATATTGCCCCTGAGGACAGTACTAAACCTATCTGTTGATATGGCCCCTGAGGACAGAACTAGCACCTGCTGTTGATATTGCCCCTTAAGATAGTACTAACGCTAGCTGTTAATATTGTCCCGAGGACAATACCAAAAGTAGCTGTTGATATGGCCACTAAGAACAGTAACAACTCTAGCTGTTGATAATGGCCCCTGAGGACAGTACTAACATCAACTGTTGATATTGCCCCTTAAGATAGTACTAACGCTAGCTGTTAATATTGTCCCTGAGGACAATACCAAAAGTAGCTGTTGATATGGCCCATGAGGACAGTACTAACGCCAGCTGTTGATATTGCCCCTTAGAACAGTAATAACGCTAGCTGTTGATATGGCCCCTGCGGACAGTACTAATTCTAGCTGTTAATATTGCCCTTAGGACAGTAATAACGCTAGCTGTTGATATGGCCCCTAAGAACAATAATAAAGCTAGATGTTGATATGGCCCCTGGGGACAGTACTATCGCCAGCTGTAGATATTGCCGCTAGGGACTGTACTAAAACTAGCTGTTGATATGGCCCCAGAGGATAGTACTAACATCAGCTGTTGACATTGCCCCTTAAGATAGTACTAACGCTAGCTGTTAATATTGTCCCTGAGGACAATACTAAACCTAGCTGTTGCTATGGCCCATTAGGAGAGTACTAACGCCAGCTGTTGATATTGCCCCATAAGATATTACTAATGGTAGCTGCTGATATTGCCCCTGAGGACAGTACTAAACCTAGCTGTTGATATGGCCCCTGAGGACAGTACTAGCACCAGCTAATGATATTGACCCTTAGGACAGTATTATCGCTAGCTGTTGATATTGCCCCTAGTCACAGTACTAAAACTAGCTGTTGATATGGCCCCAGAGGACAGTACTAACGCCAGCTGTTGATATTTCCCTGTAGGATAGAACTAAAAAGTAAGTATAACCAGCTGTTGATATAGCCCCTTACAACAGTATTAACGCTATATGTTAATATGGCCTTTGGTGACAATACTAACGCTAGCAGTTGACATTGCCCCTTAGGACGTTACTGACGCAAGTTATTGATATATATTGCCCCTGAGGACAGTTTCCAACCTAGCTGTTGATATTGCCCCTTAGAACAGTAATAACGCCAGCTGTATATATGGCCCCTGAGGACAGTACTAATTCTAGCTATTGATATTGCCCTTTAGGACATTACTAAGATGTTGATATGGCCCCTGAGGATATTATTTAGCTGTTAATATTCGCCCTGAGTAGAGTACTAAACATAGCTATTGATATTGTCCCTAAGAACAGTAATAACCCTAGCTGTTGATATGGCCCCTGAGGACTTTACTATCGATAGTTGTTGATATTGCCCCTAGGGACAGTACTAAAACTAGCTGTTGATATGGCCCCAGAGGACAGTACTAACGTCAGCTGTTGATATTGTCCCTCAAGATATAACTAACCCTAGCTGTTGATATTGCCCCTGAGGACAGTAATAAACCTAACAGATGTATAACAAAATGAGTGCATATTTACTTAGAGTTTTTAACTGTGTTTGTCGGGGGCTCATTTTCACTGATTTTGAATAGGAATTTTGGTAGATTTTTTGCCAAGCGCATCACTATTTACATTATTGATAATGCAAGTTGCTGTGTAGATGGTAAATGGAATACGCGATTCAGATTGTATTACTTTTTCTACGGAGGATTCTAACTGTCATTACGGTATTGCATTTATTGTGCAGTATAAATCTCTCTGAGGTTGGTTTTCATATTGTCATTATTATCACTCTGAGGTCGCTGTACCAGTATAGCCTATAATGTGTTAACGGGATGTAAAACCAATTATTCATTCAGTCTATGGTTGAATTATTATGTTGTAAGTTTTGCGTTACATCTAGAAATGTGAGATTTCATTGTCGATAAATTACATCTGTTTAGAATTCGGGTTTATTCATTCTGAATAAAGATTGCTTTGCAATCAAGTATTAGGTATGGTGATACCTTAGCGCTATTATAAAATACATGTTGTGATAACATTGTAAGACTGGGTATATATTTTGTAGCCGTATACGCTAGGAGCGTACGTATACGCTAGGGAGCGTAGAGCATGTAGAGCGTATTGTCGGGAGCGTGGTCTACGGGTTCGTAGGTTAGGAACGCCGTCATAGGACGCGGGAACCACAGCATTCGTTATTTGGGCGACATACCAGACGGTAGCCACGGTCCCTATAAATAGTACAGACGGCCTGTTTCAATAATGCCCCTATAGACAATACTGACGCCATCTGCCAATAAGGTCCCTATAGACAATACTGACGCCATCTGTCAATAAGGTCCCTGCGGACAATAAAGAGAGCATCTGTCAATAATGCCCCTACAGACAATACAGACGGCATCTGTCAATAAGCTCACTATAGCCAATACATACGGCATATATCAATAAGCTCCTTACAGAAAATACAGGGGCATCTGACAATAAGGCCCCTATAGACAATACAGACGGCATCTGTCAATAAGGTCATCCCTATATACAATACAGACGCCATCTGATAATGCCCCGATGGACAATACAGACGGCATCTCTCAATAAGGTCTTTATAGACAATACAGACGGCATCCGTCAATAAGGTCCATATAGACAATACAGACGACGCCTGTCAATAAGGTCCCTACAGACAAAACAGTCGGCATCTGTCAATAAGGTCCCTATAAACAGTACAGACGGCATCTGTCAATAATGCACCTTTAGACAATACTGACGCCATCTATCAATAAGGTTCCTATAGACAATACACACTGCATCTGTCAATAAGGTCCCTTTTGACAATACAGGAGGCATCTGTCAATAAGGTTCCTACAGACAATACAGTCGATATCTGTCAATAAGGTCCTATAAACAGTACAGACGGCATCTGTCGATAATGCATCTACAGACAATACAGACGGCATCTGTGAATAAGGTCCCTATGGACAATATAGGCGGCATCTGTCAATAAGGCCCCTATGGACAACACAGATGACATCTGTCAATAATGGACAATACAAACGGTTTCTGTCAATAACGTCCCTATAGACAATACAGACGGCATCTGTTAACAAGGTCCCTATAAACAGTACAGACGGCATCTGTCAATAATGCACCTTTAGACAATACTGACGCATTCTGTCAATAAGGTCCCTACAGACAATACAGACGGCATCTGTCAATAAGCTCACTATAGCCAATACATACGGCATACATCAATAAGGTCCTTACAGAAAATACAGGGGCATCTGACAATAAGGCCCCTATAGACAATACAGACGGCATCTGTCAATAAGGTCATCCCTATATACAATACAGACGCCATCTGATAATGCCCCGATGGACAATACAGACGGCATCTCTCAATAAGGTCTTTATAGACAATACAGACGGCATCCGTCAATAAGGTCCATATAGACAATACAGACGACGCCTGTCAATAAGGTCCCTACAGACAATACAGTCGGCATCTGTCAATAAGGTCCCTATAAACAGTACAGACGGCATCTGTCAATAATGCACCTTTAGACAATACTGACGCCATCTATCAATAAGGTTCCTATAGACAATACACACTGCATCTGTCAATAAGGTCCCTATTGACAATACAGGAGGCATCTGTCAATAAGGTTCCTACAGACAATACAGTCGATATCTGTCAATAAGGTCCTATAAACAGTACAGACGGCATCTGTCGATAATGCATCTACAGACAATACAGACGGCATCTGTGAATAAGGTCCCTATGGACAATATAGGCGGCATCTGTCAATAAGGCCCCTATGGACAACACAGATGACATCTGTCAATAATGGACAATACAAACGGTTTCTGTCAATAACGTCCCTATAGACAATACAGACGGCATCTGTTAACAAGGTCCCTATAAACAGTACAGACGGCATCTGTCAATAATGCACCTTTAGACAATACTGACGCATTCTGTCAATAAGGTCCCTATAGACAATACTTACGCCATATATCAATAAGGTTCCTATAGACAGTACATACGGCATATGTCAATAAGGTCCTTACAGACAATACAGTCGGCATCTGTCAAGTAGGTCCCTATAAACAGTACAGACGGCATCTGTCAATAATGCACCTATAGACTATACTGACGCATTCTAATAAGGTCCCTATAGACAATACTTACACCATCTGTCAATAAGGTCCCTATAGTCAATACAGACGGCATCTGTCAATAAGGTCCCTATACATAATACAGACGTCATGTGTCATTAAGGTCCCTAAAGACCGTACAGACGGCATCTGTCAATAAGGTCCTTATAGACAATACAGACGGCATCTGTCAATAAGGTCCCTATACATAATACAGACGACTTTTGTCAATAAGGTCCATATAGACAGTACAGACAGCATCTGTCAATAATGTCCCTATAGACAATACAGGCGGCATCTGTCAATAGGGTCCCTATACATAATACAGACGCCATCTGTCAATAAGGTCCCTATAGACATTACAGACGGCATCTGTCAATAAGGTCCCTATAAACAGTACATACGGCATCTGTCATTAATGCCCCTATCGAAAATACAGACGCCATCTGTCACTAATGCCCCTACAGACAATACAGACGCCATCTGTCGATAAGGTCCCTATAGACAATACAGACGGCATGTGCCAATAAGGTCACTATAGACAATACAGACGGCATCTGTCAATAAGGTCCCTATAAACAGTACAGACGGCACTTGTCAATATTACCCCTATAGACAATACTGACGCCATCTGCCAATAAGGTTGCAATAGACAATACAGACGGCATCTGTCAATAAGGTCCCTATAGACAATACTTACGCCATTTATCAATAAGGTTCCTATGGACAATACACACGGTATTTGTCAATAAGGTCTCTATAGACAATACAGACGCCATCTGTCACTAATGCCCCTATAGACAATACTGACGACATCTGTCAATAAGGTCGCAATAGACAATACAGACGGCATCTGTCCATAATGTCCCTATAGACAATACAGGCGTCATCTGTCAATAAGACCCCTATAGACAATACAGACAGCATCTGTCTATAAGGTCCCTATGGACAACAGAGACGGCATCTTTCAATAATGCCCCTATTGACAATACATACTGCATCTTTGAATAAGGCCTTTATAGACAATACAGATGGCATCTGTCAATAAGGTTCCTATAGACAATACAGACGACATCTGTCAATAAGGTCCCTATAGACAATACAGTCGGAGTCTGTCAATAAGGTCCCTATAAACAGTACAGACGGCATCTGTCAATAATGCACCTTCAGACAAAACTGACTCATTCTGTCAATAAGGTCCCTATAGAAAATACTTACGCCATCTATCAATATTGTTCCTATAGACAATACAGACGGCATCTGTCAATAAGGTCCCTATAGACAAAACTTACGCCATCTGTCAATAAGGTCCCTATAGACAATACAGACGACATCTGTCAATAAGGTCCCTATAGACAATACAGTCGGAGTCTGTCAATAAGGTCCCTATAAACAGTACAGACGGCATCTGTCAATAATGCACCTTCAGACAAAACTGACTCATTCTGTCAATAAGGTCCCTATAGAAAATACTTACGCCATCTATCAATATGGTTCCAATAGACAATACAGACGGCATCTGTCAATAAGGTCCCTATAGACAAAACTTACGCCATCTGTCAATAAGGTCCCTATAATCAGTACAGACGGCACTTGTCAATATTACCCCTATAGACAATACTGACGCCATCTGTCAATAAGACCCCTATAGACAATACAGACAGCATCTGTCAATAAGGTCCCTATAGACAAAACTTACGCCATCTGTCAATAAGGTCCCTATAGACAATACAGACGACATCTGTCAATAAGGTCCCTATAGACAATACAGTCGGAGTCTGTCAATAAGGTCCCTATAAACAGTACAGACGGCATCTGTCAATAATGCACCTTCAGACAAAACTGACTCATTCTGTCAATAAGGTCCCTATAGAAAATACTTACGCCATCTATCAATATGGTTCCAATAGACAATACAGACGGCATCTGTCAATAAGGTCCCTATAGACAAAACTTACGCCATCTGTCAATAAGGTCCCTATAATCAGTACAGACGGCACTTGTCAATATTTCCCCTATAGACAATACTGACGCCATCTGTCAATAAGACCCCTATAGACAATACAGACAGCATCTGTCAATAAGGTCCCTATGGACAACAGAGACGGCATCTGTCAACAATGCCCTTGTGGACAATACAGACGGCATCTTTCAATAAGGTATTTATAGACAATACAGACGGCATCTGTCAATAAGGTTCCTATAGACAATACAGACGACATCTGTCAATAAGGTCCCTACAGACAATACAGTCGACGTCTGTCAATAAGTTCCATATAAACAGTACAGACGGCATCTGTCAGTATTGCACCTTTAGACAATACTGACGCATTCTGTCAATAAGGTCCCTATAGACAATACTTACGCCATTCATCAATAAGGTTCCTATGGACAATACACACGGCATCTGTCAATAAGGTCCCTATAGACAATACAGAAGGCTTCTGTCAATAAGGTCCCTACAGACAATACAGTCGATATCTGTCAATAAGGTCCCTATCTGTCAATAAGGTCCCTATAAACAAACGGCATCTGTCGATAATGCACCTACATACATACTGACGTATTCTGTCAATAAGGTCCCTATAGACAATATAGTCAATAATGCCCCTACAGACAATACAAACAGCATCTGTCAATAAGGTCCTTATAAACAATACAGACGGCATCTGTCAATAACGTCCCTATAGACAATACAGACGGCATAAGTCAATAAGGTCCTATAGACAATACTTCCGCCATCTGTCAATAAGATCCCTATAAACAGTATAAACTTACTGACAGATGCCGTCTGTATTGTCTATAGGGAGCTTCTTGAAAGATGCCGTATGTATTATCTGTAGCGGCATTACTGACATATGCCGTCTGTACTGTTTATAGGGACCTTATTAACAGATGCCGTCTGTATTGTTTATAGGGACGTTTTTGACAGAAGCCGTTTGTATCGTCCATAGGGACATTATTGACAGATGTCGTCTGTGTTGTCCATAGGGGCCTTATTGACAGATGCCATCTGTATTGTCCATAGGGACCTTATTGACAGATGCCGTCTGTATTGTCTATAGGTAGCTTATTGACAGATGCCGTATGTATTGTCCATAGGAACCTTAATGTCAGATGCCGTCTGTATGGTCTATAGGGACCTTATTGACAGAATGCGTCTGTATTGTCTATAGGTGCATTATCGACATATGCCGTTTGTACTGTTTATAGGGACCTTATTGACAGATGCCGACTGTATTGTCTGTAGGGACATTATAGACAGATGCCGTCTATATTGTCTATAGGGACCTTATTGATAGATGCCGTGTGTATTGTTTATAGGGACCTTATTGACAAATGACGTCTGTATTGTCAATAGAAACTTTATTGACAGATGCTGTATGTACTGTCTATAGGGACCTTATTGACAGATGAAGCCTGTATTGTCTGTAGGGACCTTATTGACAGATGCCGCCTATATTGTCTATAGGGACCTTATTGACAGATGCCATCTGTATTGTTATAGGGACCGTATTAACATATGCCGTCTGTATTGTCTATAGGGACCTTATTGACAGATGTCGTTCTGTGTTGTCAATAGGGCCCTTATTGACAGATGCCGCCTGTATTGTCTATAGGGACCTTATTGACAGATCTCGTCTTTGTTGTCAATAGGGACCTTATTGACAGATGAAGCCTGTATTGTCTGTAGGGACCTTATTGACAGATGCCGCCTATATTGTCTATAGGGACCATATTGACAGATGCCATCTGTATTGTTATAGGGACCTTATTAACATATGCCGTCTGTATTGTCTATAGGGACCCTTATTGACAGATGTCGTCTGTGTTGCCGATAGGGGCATTAATGACAGATGCCGTATGTATTGTCTATAGGGACCTTATTGACAGATGTCGCCTATATTGTCTATAGGGACCTTATTGACAGATGCCGTCTGTATTGTCTATAGGGAGCTTATTGAAATATGCCGTATGTATTATCTGTAGCGGCATTATTGACAGATGCCGTCTGTACTGTTTATAGGGACCTTAGTGACAGATTGTGTAAGTTTTTTCTATAGGGACCTTATTGACAGATGCCGTCTGTATTGTCCATAGGGACCTTATTGACTGATGTCATCTGTATTGTCTATAGGAACCTTATTGACAGATGCCATCTGTATTGTCTATAAATACCTTATTGAAAGATGCCGTCTGTATTGCCCATAGGGGAATTATTGACAGATACCGTCTCTGTTGTACATAGGGACCTTATTGACAGATGCTGCCTGTATTGTCTATAGGGGTCTTATTGATAGATGTCGCCTGTATTGTCTATAGGGACATTATTGACAGTTCCGTCTGTATTGTCTATTGCGACCTTATTGGCAGATGGCGTCAGTATTGTCTATAGGGACATTAGTGACAGATGGCGTCTGTATTGTCGATAGGGGCATTAATAACAGATACCGTATGTATTGTCTATATGGACCTTATTGACAGATGGCGTCTATATTGTCTATTGCGACTTTATTGGCAGATGGCGTCAGGATTGTCTATAGGGGCATTAGTGACACATGCCGTATGTTTTGTCGACATGGACCTTATTGACAGATTGACACATGGCGTCAGTATGGTCTGTAGGTTCGTTATTGACAGACATAGTCTGTGTTGTCTATAGAGATCATATTGACGCATGGCGTAAATATTGTTGAAAGGAAACTTATTGATAGATGGCGTCATTATTTTACATAGGTACATTGTTGACAAATGAAGTGTGTATTGGATACAGGTACCTTAGTGACAGATGATGTTGGTATTGTCCAAAGAAACCTTATTGACAGATGGAGTTCTTATTGTATATAGGGTCCCAATTGATGGATTGTGCCTATATTGACTATAAGGACCGTATTGACAGATTACGTACACACTGTCTATAGGGACATTTTTGACAGATGGTGTCAGTATTTTCAATAGGGACGTTATCGACAGATGACGTCAGTACGGACCATATTTACAGGTGGCGTCATTACTGTTGATAGGGTATCTTATCGACAGATGGCGTCAATATTGTTGATAGAGACCTTATTGACAGATCGCGTCAGTATTGTATATATGGACCTTATTGACAGATTTGGCCATCATTGTCGATTGGGACCTTATTGACAGATAATGTTTGTTTCGTCACTAAGGACCTCACTAAGGACCTTATTGACAGATGTCGTTTATACTGTCCTCTGGGGCAATGTCGACAGATAATCTTACTACTTTCGAAAGTGATATATTCAAAACCTGTGATATTTAATCTTTAAACGGTTTCTCACCAGTGTGTACGAGTATGCTGCCTCTATTCCCTAATCTGAGAATAGTGGGTAGAGTATATTTCCCCACCCTCCCACAACACACCCGAATATTTTGCTTACTTAATGTGTGAATCACCTATACACGTGAACATACTTGGAATAATAGAAATAGGTATAGAAATCGAATAGGAATTGCAGCTTTCACAGAACACAGTAAACCCCAAAACACGCAAACAGACAAACAAGAAAACGAAAGTAATAATAAATGCAAACTACATCACAAACACAAAAGGGTTAACAATAATAAGAACTAAGAATATAACAATAATATTCACCAAGTCACACTTTACTTAAGAGATCAAATGCTTGCATAAAAACCTACTGGTAACTTATAAAGCCAGAAGAAAGGTATGCTATTAAGCAATAGGCTATTTTATATGATCAGCTTTAATATAATAATGATCAGCCTTAATATACTAATTATATTGTTTTAAATCATGTGACAATACTGTCCTCAGGGCCAAAAAAAAGGATACAGTCAGTACTAAACTCTGCAATAATATCACCTGCTAGCTTCCATCGCTCATTACTGTGCTCTAGGACAATATCAACAGATATTTAACCTGTGATATTTAATCTTAAACGGTTTCTCACCAGTGTGTATGCCTCACATGAAATCCGAGAGTGATGGGCAGAGTATTCCCCCCCCCCGCCCTCCCCCCCCCCCCCACCCCCACCCGCATTCACCCACCTTTCCCGAATAGTTTGCTCAATTTTTGTGTTGATCACCTGTACATGTGAACATGCTTGGATAATATCACTAAGAATATAACAAGAGTATTCCGCAAGTCACAATATTTAAGTAAAAAATAAAATGCTTGTATGCAAACATAAACCTGCTGGTAGTTTATAAAGCCAGAAGAAAGTAGGGCAATTAAGCGGCAGTTTGTTTTAAATGATCTGCTTTAATATAATAATTGTATTCTTTTAAATCATGCGTCAGTACTGTCCTCAGTGAGAAAAAAAATCGGATACGGTTAATACTAAACTCTGCGAAAATATCACCTACTAGTTTCCATTGATCCAGTACTGTACTTAAAGACAATATCAACAGCTAGCGTCAGTAAACTCCTGAACGGTTAATTAAACTAATTAGGTCACTTCCTTGATACGCGAAAGGGACAATATATTCATAATTTGTGATATTTAATATTAAACGGTTTCTCACCAGTATGTATGTGTATGCATAGTTGTCTTTTCGTTTACGCTACCTTTATGTTTTTTTGTAAATGAGAGCTTTAGTTGACCGTTAATTATTAGGGCAACGTACTGTGAAACGTGTGCCCTCATTCGATGGAGATTTTAAGCCGTTGAACAGTCCCATGTACAGGATGTATTTGCTCATTATAGATCTTGATGAAATTATGTATTACTCAGTGACGCAAAATACACGTTGAGCTTTCCTTGGAAACGACGTTGTCATGATAATTGGATTTGAGTACGTGCAGTATCAAAAATTAGGAACTGACTGGGTCAGCACCTCTCCCCCTAATCTGAAAAGGAGGGGCAGAGTATGCCCCTCTCCATCCTCATATACCCTGCATGAATATTTTGCTTATATTACGTGTTGATTCCCAATGCACGTGTACGTGGTTTGATTTCGTGAATTCACATGTACTTAAGAAATCACGTTCTTCGAAATAAACCGACAGGTATATTATAGAAGAAAGAGGTTATAACTAAGCTAAATGACTCTTTTGTTTTTAAAAACAGTAAGTGATATTGTCTAGGCGATGTGAGAGTTGTCTCTAGCATCCGTTACGTATAATTATTTTAAACAGTAGGCGACTGTGTGTATTCATGCAGGAAAAAAGCAAACTAAGTCACATGTATTACGTTTTTCTTTCGTTAAATGATAGAATATATTATTTCTCTTTTATATTCATATTTATCGGCTTATATAGCAGTTGATTCCAATGCGCTAGTATCTTCTAATTAGGAAGTAGTAACTTCGTTGGAAATACGAATTAACTTCACACACGTCAAAAAGGGCATACACATACATATCCACGATTAATGGGTAATGGGTAGTACAATTAGAAAAAAAGTTCTTATCAAGCATTATTTAGTACATAAAACCATGGACATATATACTCATATCGATGCTAATCAGAAAATGGTATTTCTCCTGTATACACATATACATCGGGTGGTATAGGAGTCAATTAGGCAGAAATAACTTATACTTTACTAAAATGAGTAACTAGTGCTATGCGGAAACTTAAAGGACAATATATACATCTCTCTCATCACCTAGACATTATCACTAAATATTTTTAATCGAAAAATAACTGAATATCTTAACTTTTGTCGCTTATACGGCTTCTCCTCTGTATGTATACTCACATTTGACTACAGAGCCATCCTATTTCTTTTATAAACTGATATGCATCGTCTGGTACAGGAGGGAATTATGCACTAATACCTTTTACTGAACTAAATTCGGTATACAGAAATTTATTTTTAAACAGTAGGTGAATATGATTATTCATATAATACGTCAAATTCAATACGCAATATGTGACCTGTACACATTATGTGTGATAATACCATCACACAATGCATTGTCATGGTCGACGCATGTATGCGACTGCTGCGTTATGTAACTTAAAAGAGTATGAGAGTAGACCTTTCGAAACGACAGAACACGATACATATGCAATATTGCTGTCTCAGTTTGATTGTTCATGGACAGTAGTGAAATATGCTAGCTACCGCTCACTCATCCTAGTGCCGGGTATAGCAGAACTTAATATTCATAAAACAATAGTATATACGTTTAACCGTCCCAGTATCTAACAACTGTATGCCCCAAAGAGCAAAATTAACAAAATGGAATTTAGTTGCTCCAGCGGTTATGAAGCCTGCGTATCAAAAGTAACAGCCGAAAGACTCAATTAAAAAGCAGACAACATATCCTATGAGTGGTTAAACAATACCCATAGCCTTTTATCGACCGGAGTAGTGGGACCACCGAATCGAAAATTAAGTATAGAAAACAAAAGCAATTGAAAATGTACCGCCGATATCTAAATATAAATATCGGGCTCCAATCTCCAAAGATCAAATAAATAACCTTGCGTCAGACCCGTAACTACGCTGAGACATAGAAGTACGCACGCACGCACTTACGCATGAACGCACTTACGCACGCACTTACGCACGAACGCACTTACGCACGTACTCACGCACGCACGCACGCACGCACACACGCGCACACACACACACACACACACATACGCACATATACACATACACACATACACACACACATACATACTTTTACACATACATACTTTCATATATACATACATAAAGATAAATAAAACTAAATAAATAATTAAATACAACATTCATGTTTAATCACAATGTTATTGATTCTTGAACCAGAGACTACTTTTTCTGTAATCGGGAAAGTAATGAGACATGGCTTCTAATTGACAATTAATGAATTATATCTCTATAAGTGAAAGGCAACATATAACTGTAGTAGGACATATATAATACCACCAAGCATCAGACATACCAATGATACCAACATAAGGAAATGAAGACATTCTTAACCGATAGTGCTATACAAAGTGGTCTGTGGAACCGTATTTGAGCCAGACCGAATTACGCACACGTGTCCCTCATTACGGGGTCCCGCCTTAATACCATTACGCGATGGGAAAGCTTATATTAGCAGGATTTTATAACGGATTTTTTTGACAATAAAACACGTTTAAAAACATGTTTTACTGAAATAACGCGATAACCTGTTTACAATTAAATGTTTTAATTTTACAATATAAACCTTTTTAAAGCCAAAATTAAGGTTTTATTTCATACCCCAGCCAACCCGGCTTTCACTTCTTGGAGACGGGGTTAGATGGGTATGCAAGTTAATACTCGGACCGCGTAATGTAATTCGGTCGAATTAAGGACACGTGTCTAATTCATTGGAAAAAACATATTAGGGACACATGTGGTCCAAGTGCGGTGCATGTACTCACCACCCGTATTACGTACACAAGTGAATAATTGTATTTGTGCTTTATAAATACACGAGTTATTTAAGTATCACCAGAATGGTGGTATTCTATTTTTGTCACTAGGTAGCTTCATAACTATCTAGATATTTTTAACGGTTTATCTAGTTAACTCCAAAATATCTAGATGTCTATCAGGGGCCATATCAACAGCTAGAGTTAGTACTGTCCTCTGGGGCCATATCAACTGCTAGTTTTAGTACTGTCCTAAGGGGCAATATCAACAGCTAGCGATAGTACAGTCCTCAGGGGCCATATCAACAGCCAGCGATAAAACTGTCATCAGGGGCCATATCAACAGCCAACGTTAGTACTGTACTTAGGGGCAATATCAACAGCTGGCGTAAGTAGTGTCCTCAGGGCCAATATCAACAGCTGTCGTTAGTACTGTCCTAATGGGCAATATCAAGAGATGGCGTAAGTAGTGTCCTCAGGGCCAATATCATCAGCTAGCATTAGTACTGTCCTCATGGGCAATATCAACAGCTGGCGTAAGAACTGACCTCATGGGAATATCAACAGCCAGCGTTTAAACATCCATAGGGATATTATCTAAATCTAGCGATAGTACTATCCTAAGGGGCAATATCAACAGCTAGCGTTAGTACTGTCCTCTGTGGCCATATCAAAAGCTAGTTTTAGTTCCGTCCATAGCGGCAGTATCAACAGCTAGCAATAGTACTGTCCTATCGGTCAATATCAACAGCTGGCGTCTGTACCGTCCTTAGGGGCAATATCAGCAGTTGGCGTTAGTACTGTCCTCAGAGGCCATATAAACAGCTAGGTTTAGTATTGTCCTCTGGGGCCATATCAACAGCTAGTTTTAGTACCGTTCCTAGGGGCAGTATCAACAGCTAGCGATAGTACTGTCCTAAGGGCCAATATCAACAGTTGTCATTAGTACTGTCCTCAGGGGCCATATCAACATCTAGCTTTATTACTGTCCTCAGGGGCCATATCAAAAGCTAGGGTTAGTACTATCTTAAGGGGCAATATCAACAACTGGCGTTAATACTGTCCTATGGGACCATATCAACAGCTAGTTTTAGTACTGTCGCTAGGGGCAATATCGACAGCAAGCGATAGTACTGTCCTCACGGGCCATCTCATGGACCATATCAACAGCTAGGTTTAGTACTGTCCTCAGGGGCAATATCAGCAGCTATCGTTAGTACTACCTTAAGGGGCAATATCAAAGGCTGGCGTTAGTACTGTCCTCATGTGCCATATCAACAGCTAGGTTTAGTATTGTCCTCAGGGGCAATATTAACAGCTAGCGTTAGTACTATCTTAAGGGGCAATATCAACAGCTGATGTTAGTACTGTCCTCTGGGGCCATATCAACAGCTAGCGTTATTACTGTCCCTAGGGGCAATATCAACATGTGGCGATAGTACTGTCCTCAGGGGCCATTATCAACAGCTAGAGTTGTTACTGTTCTTGGTGGCAATATCAACAGCTGCGTTTAATACTGTCCTCAGGGGTAATATCAACATCTTAGTAATGTCCTGAAGGGCAATATCAATAGCTAGAATTAGTACTATCTTAAGGGGCAATATCAACAGTTGATGTTAGTACTGTCCTCAGGGGCCATTATCAACAGCTAGAGTTGTTACTGCTCTTAGTGGCAATATCAACAGCTAGCGTTATTATTGTTCTGAGGGGCCATATCAACAGCTAGCGTTATTACTGTCCGAAGGGCAATATCAACAGTAAGAATGTTTAAGTACTGTGACTAGGGGCAATATCAACAGCTAACGATAGTACTGTCATAAGGGCCAATATCAACAGCTGGCGTTAGTACTGTCTTCATGGGCCATATCAACAGCTAGATTTAGTACTGTTCTTAGGGGCAAAATTAACAGCTGGCGATAGTACTGTCCCCAGGGGCCATATCAACAGCTAGCGTTATTAATGTTCTTAGGGGCCATATCAACAGCTGGCGTTATTACTGTCCTAAGGGCAGTATTAACAACTAGAATTAGTACTGTCCGCAGGGGCCATATCAACAGCTAGCGTTTTTACTGTTCTAAGGGGCAATATCAACAGCTGGCGTTAGTACTGTCCTCATGGGCCATATCAACAGCTAGTTTTGGTATTGTCCTCGGGACAATATTAACAGCTAGCGTTAGTACTATCTTAAGGGGCAATATAAACAGCTGATGTTAGTACTGTCCTCAGGGGCCATTATCAGCAGCTAGAGTTGTTACTCTTCTTAGTGGCAATATCAACATCTACGTTTAATGCTGTCCTCAGGGGCAATATCAACATCTTAGTAATGTCCTAAAGGGCAATATGAACAGCTAGAATGTTTTAGTACTGTGACTAGGGGCAATATCAACAGCTAACGCTAGTACTGTCATAAGGGCCAATATCAACAGCTGGCGTTAGTACTGTCTTCATGGGCCATATCAACAGCTAGATTTAGTACTGTCCTTAGGGGCAAAATTAACAGCAGCTGGCGATAGTATTGTCCCCAGGGGCCATATCAGCAGCTAGCGTTATTATTGTTCTTAGGGGCCATATCAACAGCTAGCGTTATTACTGTTCTAAGGGGCAATATCAACAGCTGGCGTTATTACTGTTCTAAGGGGCAATATCAACAGCTGGCGTTAGTACTGTCCTCATGGGCCATATCAACAGCTAGTTTTGGTATTGTCCTCAGGGAGAATATTAACAGCTAGCGTTAGTACTATCTTAAGGGGCAATATTAACAGTTGATGATAGTACTGTCCTTTGGGGCAAAATTAACAGCTGGCGTTAGTACTGTCCCCAGGGGCCATATCAACAGCTAGCGTTATTATTGTTCTGAGGGGCCATATCAACAGTTAGCGTTATTACTGTCCGAAGGGCAATATCAACAGCTGGAATGTTTTAGTACTTTGACTAGGGGCAATATCAACAGCTAACGATAGTACTGTCATAAGGGCCAATATCAACAGTGGGCGTTAGTACTGTCTTCATGGGCCATATCAACAGCTAGATTTAGTACTGTCCTTAGGAGCAAAATTAACAGCTGGCGATAGTACTGTCCCCAGGGGCCATATCAACAGCTAGCATTATTATTGTTCTTAGGGGCCATATCAACAGCTAGCGTTATTACTGTCCTAAGGGCAATATTAACAGCTGAAATTAGTACTGCTCGCAGGGGCCATATCAACAGCTAGTTTTGGTATTGTCCTCAGGGACAATATTAACAGCTAGCGTTAGTACTATCTTAAGGGGCAATATCAACAGTTGATGTTAGTACTGTCCTCTGGTGCCATATTAACAGCTAGGTTTAGTACTGTCCTCTGTGGCCATATCAACAGCTAGTTTAAGAACCGTCCATAGGGGCAGTATCAACAGCTAGAGATAGTACTGTCCTAAGGGCCAATATGAACAGCTGGCGTTAGTGCTGTCCTCAGGGGCTATATCAACAGCTAGGTTTATTACTGTCCTCAGAGGCAATACCAACAGCTAGGGTTAATCTATCTCAAGGGGCTATATCAACAGCTGACGTAGTACTGTCCTCTGGGGCCAAATAAACTGCTAGTTTTAGTACTGTCCTAAGGGGCAATATCGGCAGCTAGCGATAGTACTGTCCTATCGGTCAATAGCTGGCGTTAGTACTCTCCTTAGGGGCAATATCAGCAGCCGGCGTTAGTACTGTTCTCAGAGGCCATATAAACAGCTAGGTTTAGTACTGTCCTCTGGGGCCATATCAACAGCTAGTTTTAGTACAGTCCCTAGGGGCAGTATCAACAACAAGCGATAGTACTGTCCTCAGGGGCCATATCAACAGCCAACGTTAGTACTGTTCTTAGGGGCAATATCAATAGATTACGTAAATAGTGTCCTGAGGGCCAATATCAACAGCTGTCGGTTAGTACTGTCATAATGGGCAATGTCAACAACTGTCGAAAGTAGTTTCCTTAGGGCCAACACCATCAGCTAGTATTAGTACTGTCCTCATGGGCAATATCAACAGCTAGCGTAAGAACTGACCTCATGGGAATATCAACATCCAGCGTTTAAACATCCATAGGGATATTATCTAAATTTAGCGATAGTACTATCCTAAGGGGTAATATCAACAGCTGGCGTTAGTACTGTCCTCTGTTGCCATATCAACTTCTAGATGTAGTACTGTCCTATGGGGCAATATCAGCAGCTAGCGATAGTACTGTCCTATCGATCAATATCAATAGCTGGCGTTAGTACTGTCCTTAGGGGCAATATCAGCAGTTGGCGTTAGTACTGTCCTCACACGCCATATAAACAGCTAGGTTTAGTACTGTCCTCTGGGCCATATCAACAGCTAGTTTTAGTACCGTCCCTAGGAGCAGTATCAACAGCTAGCGATAGTACTGTCCTAAGGACCAATATCAACAGCTGGCGTTAGTGCTGTCCTCAGGGGCTATATCAACAGCTAGGTTTATTACTGTCCTCAGGGGCAATATCAACAGCTAGGGTTAGTTCTATCTTAAGGGGCTATATCAACAGCTGACGTAGTACTGTCCTCTGAGGCCATATCAACTGCTAGTTTTAGTACTGTCCTAAGGGGCAATATCGGCAGCTAGCGATAGTACTGTCCTATCGGCCAATAGCTGGCGTTAGTACTGTCCTTAGGGGCAATATCAGCAGCTGGCGTTAGTACTGTCCTCAGTTGCCATATAAACAGCTAGGTTTAGTACTGTCCTCTTGGGCCATATCAACAGCTAGTTTTAGTACCGTCCCTAGGGGCAGTATGAACAGCTAGCCATAGTACGGTCCTCGGGCTATATCAACAGCTGGCGTTAGTACTGTCCTCTGGGGCCATATCAACAGCCAACGTTAGTACTGTCCTTAGGGACAATATCAGCATCTGGCGTAAGTAGTGTCCTCAGAGCCAATATCAACAGCTGTCATTAGTACTGTCCTCATATCAACAGCTAGCGTCAGAACTGACCTCATGGGAATATCAACAGCCAGCGTTTAAACATACATAGGGATATTATCTAAATCTAGCGATAGTACTATCCTAAGGGGCAATTTCAACAGCTAGCGTTAGTACTGTCCTCTGTGGCCATATCAACTGCTAGATTTAGTACTGTCCTAAGGGGCAATATCAGGAGCTATCGATAGCACTGTGCTATCGGTCAATATCAATAGCTGGCGTTAGTACTGTCCTTAGGGGCAATATCAGCAGTTGGCGTAAGTACTGTCCTCAGACGCCATATGAACAGCTAGGTTTAGTACTGTCCTCTGGGGCCATATCAACAGCTAGTTTTAGTTCCGTCCCTAGGGGCAGTATATACAGCTAGCGATAGTACTGTCCTAAGGGCCAATATCAACAGCTGGCGTTAATGCAGTCCTCAGGGGATATATCAACAGCTAGGTTTATTACTGTCCTCAGGGACAATATCAACAGCTAGGGTTAGTTCTATCTTAAGGGGCTATATCAACAGCTGACGTAGTACTGTCCTCTGGGCCATATCAACTGCTAGTTTAGTACTGTCCTAAGGGGCAATATCGGCAACTAGCGATTGTACTGTCCTATCGGTCAATAGCTGCCGTTAGTACTGTCATTAGGGGCAATATCAGCAGCTGGCGTTATTACTGTCCTCAGATGCCATATAAACAGCTAGATTTAGTACTGTCCTCTGGGGCCATATCAACAGCTAGTTTTAGTACCGTCCCTAGTAGGGGAAGTATCAATAGCTAGCGATAGTACTGTCCTCGGGCTATATCAACACCTAGGTGTATTACTGTCCTCAGGGGCAATATCAACAACTAGGGTTAGTTCTATCTTAAGGGGCAATATCAACAGCTGACGTTAATACTGTCCTATGGGGCCATATCAACAGCTATTTTACTCCTGTCCCTAGGGGCAATATCAGCAGCTGGCAATGCTAAAGTCCTCAGGGTCCATATTAACAGCTAGCGTTATTACTGTTCTTAGGGGCAATATCAACAGCTACGTTTAGTACTCTCCTCAGGGGCGATATCAACAGCTTAATAATGTCCTTAGGGGCAATACCAACACCTAGAATTAGTACTATCTCAGGGGCCATATCAACAGCTAGCGTTATTCTAAGGGGTAATATCAACGGCTAGGTTTAGGACTATCCTAATGGGAAATATCAACAGCTGGCGTTAGTACTATCTTAAGGGGCAATATCAACAGCTGGCGTTATTACTGTCCTCAGGGGCAATATCAACAGCTAGGATTAGTTCTATCTGAAAGGGCAATATCAACAGCTGACGTTAGTACTGTCCCTCCTAGGGGCAATATCAACAGCTAGCGTTCGTACTATCTTAAGGGGCAATATCAACAGCTGGCGTTATTACTGTCCTCAGGGGCAATATCAACAGCTTAGTAATGTCCTAAGGGGCAATATAAACAGCTAGAATTAGTACTGTCCTCAAGGGCCATATCAACAGCCAGCGTTATTACTGTTCTAAGGGCCATATCAACATCTAGCGTTAATATTGTTCTAAGGGGCATTATCAACAGCTAAGGTTATACTTACTTTTAGTACTATCTTACAGTGCAGTATCAGCTGGCGTTAGTATTGTCTTCTGGGGCCATATCAACAGGTAGTTTTAGTATCGTCCCTAGGGGCAATATCAACAGCTAGCGATAGTACTGTCCTAATTGCCAACAGCTGGTGTTAGTACTGTCCTCAGGGGCAATATCAACAGCTAGGGTTAGTTCTATCTTAAGGGGCAATATCAACAGCTAGCGATAGTACTGTCCTAATTGCCAACAGCTGGTGTCAGTACTGTCCTCAGGGGCAATATCAACAGCTAGGGTTAGTTCTATCTTAAGGGGCAATATCAACAGCTAGCGATAGTACTGTCCTAATTGCCAACAGCTGGTGTTAGTACTGTCCTCAGGGGCAATGTCAACAGCTAGCGTTAGTACTGTCCTCAGAGGTATTATCAACAGCTAGCGTTAGTACTGTCCTTCGGGGCAATATCGCCGGCTAGCATTAGCCCTGTCCTAAAAAAAATACAGTGAGTACTACTAAACTTTACGAAAATATCACCTACTAGCTTCCATCGCATTTGTACTGTTCTCAAGGACAATTTCAAGAATTAGCGTCAGTAAAGTCTTGAAAGACAAAATAAATTGCTTAGGTCACTTCCCTGAAACACAAAAGGGACAATATAGTCATATCCTTAAACGGTTTCTCACCAGTGTGTATGCATACTTGTCTTTTCGTTTACCCTACCTGTTTGCAAGCAATGTTTGTTCCCAAATAAGTGCTTTTGATGAATGACCGTTCATTATTCGGGCAAGGTACATGTACTGTGAAACTGCCATCCTTCGAAGGGGATGTTAAGCCGTTGAACAGGCCCATGTACAGGATGGGCCACACCCTATATAATTATGCTCCTTACATATTTTGCTGAAATTCTGTGTTAAACAGTGACAACATGCCAGCAAAGCCTTCCTCGGAAACCAGGCTGTCATGATAGTCGGAAATGAATGTGTGTAGTTTAAAAAAAAGCAGCAGTAGGCTAGCACCTCTCCCCATAACCTGAGACGGTTGGACAGAGAATATTCCCCGCACCTCGTCTTGTTCCGTATTTGGAAACTCAAACTACTCACATATCTGACGTTTCCCTGTTAACGTTGTCGATTTGTGTTAGCTGTGTTCGTGTTCAAGTTTCAAAACACAGAATACGTGCCAGCGCGAGATATGTCGAAATGTAAAAATTCCAGAGATATTCACCTGAAAAACATGAACTAGTCGTACGAAAATGTATATATCGATGAGGTATTCTTCTCTATGGTGCGTTTTATGCATGCACGCTTGGTTGTTAACGTTTAATCTATTGCTGTATGGCGGCTGTTTATGCATGCATATCTTGATCTCTTCATGAACCTGTCTTGGTCGACCCTGATACCTACTTATTCTAAAAGGGCATCACAGTAAATCTGTTGTAGGTACGCACCATAAAAGCTACGATTCTCGCTGCTAGAATATACCAAAAGTATTAATCAAGTCACATTGTACTAAGACATCATGTTCTTGCATATACAGCTACTGGTACTTTATAATGACAGAACAAATGGGTGGTATTTAAACTAAAGGACGTTTTTATTTTTAAAAATGGTCTGCTTTAATGTAATAAGGTTCTTTTAAATCGCGTGTCAGTACTGTCCTCAGCGGAACAATAAACGGATACAATCAATACTAATCTCTGTGAAAATATCACCTGCCAGCTTCTCTGGGTTGAGTACTGTCCTCAAGGACAATATCAACACAGCTAGCGTCAGTACAGTCCTGAGGGACATAATAAACTGCTTAGGTGAATTTATTGCTACGCGAAAGGGACGACATACTCATAAACTCTGATATTGTACCTTAAACGGTTTCTCACCAGTGTGTACGCACACTTGTCATTTCGCTTACTCTAACAATTGCAAGCAATGTTTTTTTCCAAGTGAAGGTTTTGGGCAAATGACCTTTCATTATTCGGGCAAGGTACTGTGAATCTTATGCCATCCTTCGAAGGAAATGTTAAGACTTAGACCAGTCCCATGTAGGAAGAGTCATACCTTATATATGCTCATGACATATCTCTTTGAATTTCTGTGTTAATACCCCGAAAAGTCCGTGGAGCTTTCCTCGGAAACGACGCTGCCATGCTAATTAGATTAGACCGTGTGCAGTATCTATACTTAGGAACGGCGGGGACAGCACCTCTCCCCTAATCTGAAAGGGGTGGGTAGAGTATGTCCCTTCCCGCAACCCCCACAACACACACACCACACGAACATTTTTCTTATATTATATGCAGATTCCCTATGCATTTGTACATGGTTTGATAAGATAACAAATAATATACCAATAGTATTCATCATTTCACATGTAATTAATAAATCGTGTTCTTGCAAATAAACCGACTGGTACATTATAGAAGGAAGAGGTGATAATTAAGCTAAAAGACAGTGTGTTTTTTAAAAATAGTAAGTGGTAATGTCTAGGCGATGTGAGAGATGTCTCTAACACCCTTTAAATGTAATTAGTTTAAACAGTAGGCGAATGTGTGTACTCATGCAGGATAAAATCCAAATAAGTCACATATATTAAGTTTTTATTTCGTTAAATGGTATAATATGGTATTTCTCCTGTACACTCAATGTATCGGCTAATATTTCAGTTAAATCCTAGGCACTAGTAACTTCTACTTCTAATTAGGAAGTAGTAACTGCTTAAGAAATATGAATTAAACAAATAGCATACACATTCATATCCACGATTAATGCGTAATTGCGGCTGGTATAGCAGTTAATTAGGCACTAGTAACTTCTACTTTGCTAAAATGAGCAACTAGGCATATTCGGAAAATTAAAGGACAATAGAAACATCTCTACATCTCTCACATCGCCTAATATCTTAATGTATGTAGCTTATATGGCTTCTCTCCTGTATGCATACTCACATTCGACTACTGTTTAAAAAAGTTAATTGAATTGATTTGTGTTTTAAGGCGCAACAACACATGAAAGGTTATATGGCGCCTAACAGGAACGAACGTGCCAGGCTTATCCTCCATTTACATCAAGATAAAATATGAAGATTGGGCCTAGAACCTTCTTACCTGCAAAACTGCAGAATTGCTGCAAATTCTATAATAGACACTCCATTTACGATGGAGCCACGTTTCCACGTTTGCATACGCGGTGTCATGGTAAAGACCTTGAATGGGCATGATAAAAAATGACAAAATGAATATGAATGTGTGTGTGTGGGGGGGGGGGGGGGGGGGTTGGGGTGGCGGGGGGGGGCGGGGGGGAGGTCTACCCCGCAACCTCACGGGGAACATAATTAAAGTTAACAGATGACAGAGACATCGTATTTCTCTTATCAGGATATCTCTCACATCACCTAGACATTATCACTTGCTATCATTTAATGAAATATAACAGAATGGCTTAATATATTTGATTTATATGGCTTCTCCCCTGTATGTATTCTCACATTCGCCTACTGTTTATTTCCTAAGCCGTTACTACTTCCTAATTATTTTTTAAACAGGAGGCGAATGTGATTATTCATATAATGCGTCAAAACTCAATATGCAATATGTGACTTGTACGCATTATGTGACAAAAATAGTTGTTGTTTTGTGTTTTGTGCTTTTTGTTGTTGTTGCTGTTGGGTGTTGTTTGTGTTTTTGGGTTGGCTTGTAAATAGAGTTTTTTTTTAAAGTTGCGCATCACCCCTTAACTGGAAACAACGCTGTGCGTGCGTAGTGAGTGAGTGAGTGAGTGAGTGAGTGAGTGAGTGAGTGAGTGAGTGATGAGTATGAGTGAGTGAGTGAGTGAGTGAGTGAGTGAGTGAGTGAGTGAGTGAGTGAGTGAGTGAGTGAGTGAGTGAGTGAGTGAGTGAGTGAGTGAGTGAGTGAGTGAGTGTGTGAGTGCGTGCGTGCGTGCGTGCGTGCGTGCGTGCGTGCGTGTGTTTTGGTTATAACTTGCTGTTTTAAACTTGCGCTCCACCCCCAATGTTTTAAACTGGATTCGCCCATGCCCCCCCCCCCCCCACCCCGCCCACTGCCTAACTAACAACCAAAGAACAATCAAAATACATACGTTTCAGATTTTTAGGTAGGCGGTGCACCCCGGTGTCCGCACTGGACCCGCCCCTAGACCCCATACACATACCACCTGTACACCCCCAACAACAAAAGCTTACTATATACATATAATTATTACTTTCAGATTTTTAGCCTGGTGCACCCCATACCCCGGATCCGCCCTTGCCCTCCCCGACCCCACGCACCACTTCTCACCCAATATATTTCTTTGTGTAAGTTTATGTCTGGTTACAGGCACTGTGCGTGCACGTTATGCATAGCATCATAACAGATGTATACTCCGCTTTTTGTGAATTAGAGAATGTGTGCTAGAATAGAAGACATTCCATGCCGATATATTATATCCATCTTAGAACACGACATCCCAGACCATATCAGGACCCGATTTGCAATCAATTGTAACTAGAAGAACGGTATTGAAACAAAGGTTGAAGGACGAACGCGTTTGGACCTAAAAAAATCGTTAAAAACAAAAGGATCTTAAAAAAATAAAAAATCCGAGTGTTTGTTTTTGTCTAGACTTGTATACAAACATCAAAACATATCAAATAATTGCAAAGCTGTACACCGACGTTCCTACCCCATGTAAGAGACCGTAGTAGACATGTATACAACAGCAGAGCACAACATCAGAGCATATCAAATAAATGAAAAACTGTACACCAGAAACAATCCTACCCCATGTAAGAGACCATAGTGAAAAACAATTCGACGCCGTGTAAGAGATCATAGTCAAAAACAAGCATACACCATGTAAGAGACCATAGTCAAAAGCAATCATACCCCATGTAAGAGACCACTATGGTCTCTTACATGGCAATGGGGTATGAATTTTGGGTAGGATTGTTTTTGGTGTACGGTTTTTATTTTTTTTTAAATGTGTTTTGATGTTTGTATACATGTCTATACAGACATATAGTATAACAAAAAAAAAGATTTTTTTTTCTGATTTCTTTTTCTTTTTTTGTTTTCTTTTTTTTTAAGTTTATTTCATTCAACCTGTCTATTGAAAATAACAATTTCTTCCAGTCATATTGTTGTGGTGGATGAGTGGTTAGCATACTTGGTCATACTTGCCTCTCGTCCCAGACGTCACAGTTCGATTTCCTTGGGTAAGATAAGCCTACTATGAAAGTATGCCATCCTCCAAAGGCGGTGTGTGTAAAGTCATAGGTCCGTGTGCAGGGAGAGCTATACACGTGGTAATCGGTGATTCGTCAACAGAATTGCACATAATAAATGAAATTGCGTGTAGATAGTGGCAAAATATAAGAAACATATACATCTAATCTATTTTATAACTATAACACAATAGCATGTGGGTTTTTTTCAATATCGACGCAGTCGGTAGCGCGGCGGATTTGCAACCGGAGGCCCCGGGATCAATCCTCCGTGGTGCCACTGAGTTCCGTCGGTGTGTTCTTGGGCAAGACACTTTCCCTTAGCCCCATCCGTCGGATGGGGACGTAAAACGGGCGGTCCCGTGTATCGGTCTATCCTCCGAGCACGTTAAAAAACCACAGGAATCTATTCGATAATAAGAGTAGGGCACGGTTCCCGGATTCCTATGTATCCTTCCCCTCTCTCTGGGGCGGCTCTAAATAACCTATACTGTGTTGATGAGCCGTTAAACAACATTCAATTCAATTCAATTCAATATCGACGTGTGCTTCAACTAACGATTACAATACAAAACTTCCTCCCCTTAATCTGTTATAAATGGCGTTTTCACAATAAAATCGCAGTATATATGTGTTGCGTCCCTTTTGTTGTGAAACGCCATTTAGGGGCTCAGACAACAGCTGGAGCTTCGTCGGGACATAATTGACAGGAGGGGCTTCAACAACAGCGAGTGATTTGAACCCTACTGACCTATTTGGCTACTCAGAGATAGCTCGTTATTATCGGTGATCGTTCGGCAAATGTCGGGGTGAAAAATGGGCTATATATTACTAATAAGCATGTAGATAAACAAACAGGACGACGGGAGCTTGAAACAACAACATGTGTCGCTTTAAAAAAACCTTCCTAAAATAGTGTAACATAGAAAATATACAACGTAAGCTTTCGTATTATAAAAAAACATACCCACTGACCTCTGATAAACTAGTCGACTCTGTATTACAAATGCACAATCATTCGAGTCTGTAACAAATCACAAACAGTCGACTCTGAATTACAAATGCACAATCATTCGAGTCTGTAACAAATCACAAACAGTCGACTCTGTATTACAAATGCACAATCATTCAAGTCTGATACAAATCACAAACGGTCGACTCTGTATTGCAAATGCACAATCATTCGAGTCTGTAACAAATCACAAACAGTCAACTCTGAATTGCAAATGCACAATCATTCGAGTATGTAACAAATCACAAACAGTCGACTCTGAATTACAAATGCACAATCATTCGAGTCTGATACAAATCACAAACGGTCGACTCTGTATTGCAAATGCACAATCATTCGAGTCTGTAACAAATCACAAACAGTCAACTCTGAATTGCAAATGCACAATCATTCGAGTATGTAACAAATCACAAACAGTCGACTCTGAATTACAAATGCACAATCATTCGAGTCTGTAACAAATCACAAACAGTCGACTCTGTATTACAAATGCACAATCATTCGAGTCTGTAACAAATCACAAACAGTCGACTCTGTATTACAAATGCACAATCATTCGAGTCTGTAACAAATCACAAACAGTCGACTCTGAATTACAAATGCACAATCATTCGAGTCTGTAACAAATCACACAAACAGTCGACTCTGTATTACAAATGCACAATCATTCGAGTCTGTAACAAATCACAAACATTCGACTCTGTATTACAAATGTACAATCATTCGAGTCTGTAACAAATCACAAACAGTCGACTCTGTATTACAAATGCACAATCATTCGAGTCTGTAACAAATCACAAACAGTCGACTCTGAATTACAAATGCAAGTTTGAAAGCAGCCGATCCTGTATTAAAAATAGACACGCAAACATGTCTAAGAAGTCGACCCTGCACTACAAACACACATTCACTTGTCTAAGAAGTCGACCTTGTATTAAAAATTCACCCGCAAACGTATCTAAGAAGTCGACCCTGTACTATAAATGCAAACGCAAACATGTCTAAGAAGTCGAACATGCACTACAAATGCACACGCAAACATATCTATTGATGAGCCGTTAAACAACATTCAATTCATTTTTTCTAACGAGTTTAATAAATTCAATAATGAATGAGAACGAACGTTAGATTCTATTTAATACATAACTCACATATCGACTTCTATTTCATTTTGCCTTGAGTGGAATAACACCATTCTATATTTTCGATATACCACTAGTTATATAAGTATGTAAATTAGCCAAGTATGCGCTGTCAAAACAATCGATAATGACTATGATCCAATTCCCACAGTTTATGTCGGTTTTGCGTGTTAAAGAACAGGCAAAATGAAATAAAAGTCGATATGTGAGTTATGTGATAAATAGAATCTAACATTCGTTCTCATTCATTATTGAATTTATTAAACTCGTTAGAAAAAAAAATTGAATATTGTTTAATGGCTCATCAACGACTTTTTAGATATGTTTGCGTGTGCATTTGTAGTGCATGTTCGACTTCTTAGACATGTTTGCGTTTGCATTTATAGTACAGGGTCGACTTCTTAGATACGTTTGCGGGTGAATTTTTAATACAAGGTCGACTTCTAAGACAAGTGTACGTGTGTTTGTAGTACAGGGTCGACTTCTTAGACATGTTTGCTTGTCTATTTTTAATACAGGATCGGCTGCTTTCAAACTTGCATTTGTAATTCAGAGTCGACTGTTTGTGATTTGTTACAGACTCGAATGATTGTGCATTTGTAATACAAAGTCGACTGTTTGTGATTTGTTACATACTCGAATGATTGTGCATTTGTAATACAGATTCGACTGTTTGTGATTTGTTACAGACTCGAATGATTGTGCATTTGTAATAGAGAGTCGACTGTTTGTGATTTGTTACAGTCTCGAATGATTGTGCATTTGTAATACAGATTCGACCGTTTGTGATTTGTTACAGACTCGAATGAATGGCATTTGTAATACAGAGTCGACTGTTTGTGATTTGTTACAGACTCGAATGATTGTGCATTTGTAATTCAGAATCGACTGTTTGTGATTTGTTACAGACTCGAATGATTGTGCATTTGTAATACAGAGTCGACTGTTTGCGATTTGTTACAGACTCGAATGAGTGTGCATTTGTAATACAGAGTCGACTGTTTGTGATTTGTTACAGACTCGAATGATTGTGCATTTGCAATACAGAGTCGACTTTTGTGATTTGTTACAGACTCGAATGATTGTGCATTTGCAATACAGAGTCGACTGTTGTGATTTGTTACAGACTCGAATGATTGTGCATTTGTAATACAGAGTCGACTGGTTTGTCAGAGGTCAGGGGTATGTTTTTATTTATAATACGAAAGCTTACGTTGTATATTTTCTTTGTTACACTATTTTAGGAACGGTTTTTTAAAGGGACACATGTTGTTGTTTCAAGCTCGCGTCGTCCTGTTTGTTTATCTTCATGCTTATTAGTAATATATAGCCCATTTCACCCCGACATTTGCCGAATGATCACGGATAATAACGAGCTATCTCCGAGTAGCCAAATAGGTCGACCAATCAAATGCTGGTAGGCACATTATATATTCATTGTAACGGTGCCCAATGTGAATCAAAAACAATACAAAACTGTTATTAAATGTCAGACTATAACTTGAACGCATGATATACATATGTTATTAATGTGTTTCGAACTGTAGAAAAACAAAAATTAAAGCGTGTTTGTTGATACAATTCAAAAACAGGATTGTCAGAAAACAATGAACATTTCCATCGTAACACCTTTTCCGACTTACGCGCACCTGCTCCAATGCAAACAATTCAACATGTGTTCTTGTAGCCTTGAAATCCGATCTAGTTTTCAAGGAATGAGTCGAGATGGTTTCTGTATAGAATAGTTCTAACGACTGCGGTGTTTTAGCGAACGAATACGCATACTTTTTAACTCGGTATATAAACATTGAAACTGTTTAACGTGTGATTGTTGATACTTATTTGACTACCAGCATCTGATCATACTGACGTCATATCGAATCACTGATATTCGGCAGGTGCCCTCCTGATTTTTCAGGACTTCATCCGCGGTGCAGTAATTCGGTGTGCACATGCACATGTGAAACATAACGCGTTCTAATTACATTATTTCCAGTTATCTAGGTATTGCCTATTTCATATTACTTTTAAATGAAGTAAAAGTCATGCACGATAACAAATTCTTCACACGATTCTTCCATACGTACAATGATCGTGATGGGGGCCGCAATGTTTGACCGGACTACTTTTCCCGCCATAATTCCAAGCGCCAAACACGTTGTAGTATCGCTCGAGGGCGAGAATGGCATCTGATTAGTTCTTGAAGTCATGTGACTTTGCGCCATGTGACTGAAATTCCGAACATTGTACTACGGAGATTTCCGAAATACCGATGAAATGGGCTATAGTGCAAATCAACCTGTTTTGCCTAATTACGTACGCGCATTAAACTGTTTGCAGCAGTATATGTTTTACCTTTTATTTAATTATTTGCAAGCAGGTTTAAAGTCAAAATGCTGCCGGTTTATTAGTAAAATCAATGCTTGCTAACTGCTTTCAGACTGCATATGTCCCTTTACGCTGTGCTTCCTTTTACGGTCTTTTTATTGTAGACCTTATACTTTGAACGTTTTTGGCAAGGTTAATTTCAGGTTAAACCTTTTTCAAGTCGGAGTAATTAAAAAATATGAACCAAAGAGTTATAGGTATTTATCACATGTGTTCATTTGGATCATGCTGAAGATGTGTACAAGGTTTTATTGTTGTACACCTTATACTTTGAAAGTTATTAGCCACAGTCAGTTATTAGCTGTCAGACAGACAGACGGATGGACGGACAACGCCACGACATACTATGTCCTTACGAGAGTATACATAATTCAATAAATATTTACTAGAGAGTTATGGGCTTTTATAAGAGGTATTCATTGTAGCATAATGAAGATGTGTACACAGTTTCGTTGTAGAATTTATACTTTGAAAGTTAAGTTTGAAAGTTAAGTTCCAGGTTAAACCTTTTTCAAAGGGAAATAATTCAAAACATATGAATAATGGAGTTATGGGCCTTTATAAGATGTATTCATTGGATCATGCTGAAGATGTTTGCAAAGTTGCATTGATGTATACCAAATACTTTGAAACTTACTAGCCACACTCACTTGCAAATGGCAAGGTTAAGTTCCAGGTTAAACCTTTTTTCAAAGGGGAATACAAATATGAACCAGATAATTATGGGCCTTTATCATGTGTATTCATTAGATCGTACTGAAGATTCGTAGAGCGTTTCATTGTTGTAGACCTTATACTTTGATAATAATAATAATAATGATAGTTATAGCCATACTATAACAGGGTCTGTTCACCCCCACCCCCACCCCACCCCCACCCCACCCCCACCCCTTTTTTGGTACGCAGTATTCAGGGCAAATGTAGATAGTATTCAGTACCAACGTCCCGGGTACCAGTAGCCGAAAATTACATTATTTAGTATTTTCTGTATAAACAAAACTGTTAAAATCCACAAAAATCATCGTAGGGCATCGTATTTAGATTTCATGACTGACCCCAAAACAGCAAAACGACCTTTAATACAGTTGTAAATGTCCTTTTATATCACATCTTCATAAAATTAGACGAATAAATAGAAAATTGATTATTTTTATGAAGAAATTCATGTTAAGTATTCAGTACTCGGGTCTAAAATGAAGGAGTATTCAGTACTCAGCTCTAAATTAGAGATTATTCAGTACTCGTGGGGGAAGGGAGGAGCACCCAAATAACGGCGGGAAACACCCACTTAACTCATATATACTACCGAGTTTGGACTTCGATTGTATTATTTGGGGAAGATGTACTAACTCCAACAAAGACCACAGTTAAACTACAAAAACGTGCGACAATGCTTATTTTAAAAGCTGACTTTTTAATATCACCTAAGCAAACGTTTAAAGATATAAATTGGTTATCATTCCCTAAATATGTTCAAAATCATACATGCCTAATGGTTTACAAATCATTAAATGGTCAAACACCAGAATATATCAATCAATGCCTCAACAATACGTGAGCGAAAACTACGCTCAAATGCAAATGAAAACTTGCATATTCCCAAATCACATACATCGTGCTATGGTAGTTATTTTTCTGTATATGGTCCTAAACAATTGGAATATTCTCCAAATCGAAATTATGCGATCATCATCACGTCAACAAGATAAACGCTTGCTAAAAGATCACCTCGTGAAATTGTAATATTGAAACGTATATTGTCTCATGGGGTCTTGCTAAGTATGGTGTCAAACCATGGGATACATGATCTGTTTAAATAATGCATTTACCTAAAACGTATATGCTCTTGTGGTGGATAAGCTCGTATGTTGTATAATCACTGACACATATAAGTACTTTTGTCATTTAATCATATTTTGAAGCTCATGTTTGTATTTATCTTAGAAATCATTGTGCCTTGTTCTTTTAATATATTATAAAGTTTCTAGAGATGCTTTATACCATATATATAACAGTGTTTCAACAAATGAGTGAACAGTTTGTAAATAAATATGTTTTTGTTTGAGGACTAAATGTCAGACTGACTGTAAGCCAAATATGTTATCCTCGATAAATGCAGATATTAGTATTATTAACATGTGTGTATAAAATATATAAACATGCATTACATGAGGGAAATCTCGAAAGTAAAAATGGCTTTACAACAATTGCTCACACTTGATGGCGAAAGATCAAAACCTGTGGTGAAAGTACATGTTGGAAATCGGTAGCAGTCGAAAAAATGACGGTTCATTTAGTAATATACCCACAGTATCTAACGTCACATCATATGGTTAACAAGTATTAGGCTAAAATTTGGTATTTTGCTCCGTGACCACAATATCAACTTCTTTTTCTTTGTTGTCCTTTTTATTTTTAAATCTATTGCCATGCTGTGCACCCGCAATGTCCATGAGTACAGCAAGGGCGAATGCTGCAATTCCGTAACCGAGTAGCGTATAAAGGAACATCCGAGTACCATAATATTCGTAGAGAAATCCTATCAACTTCATGTAGATCACACCACCGACAGACCCGCCAAGCATAATTATTGTTAAACCAACACCTGTCATTTCGACGTGAAAATTAGCCCATCCCAAACCAGAAGGATACAAAGGCGCATTGAAAAATCCCACTATGGGCATCAGCGCCCATAGCGCCATTTTACTTTCGCCTCCGAAAATCACCATTAATATTGATGCCACTAGAGCTCCGCCAGTTTCTATAATTATCAAAATACGCATCGGGATCCATCTAGCCGGCAGAAACCCACTCAATCTACCGACAGAAAATGCGATCCAAAACAAGGTATTAATGTATGATGCATCGTCATTTGAGAAGTTAAAATGATCAATGGAAAATGATCTTATGAATTTTCCACCCACCATTTGCCCACCGACAACCTGAATATAGAACAAAAACAATAGCACAAAAATCTGCACACTATAGCAGAAATTGCCAACGGCGCATGTGGCCGGATTGAACATTTGTTTGAATGATAACTTCAACGGAGCGTCATTTGCTGTGTCTTCACTTTCTTCTTGAGTGACGCCTGTATTAAAAACGTGCCGTCTGCTCATTTGTCTTTCTTTATATCCGGTGAAATGGTATCCATAAAACACCAACGATACAGCTGCAATTACAGCTGCCACCACGATGTAGGCGTATTCTATTCTAGACTCTTTCTTATATTCGATTGCACCTTCAGTCGTTGGAGAAAACTCATTATCGGCTGAGGTAGAATTGTCGTCTGCTTTAACGATCTCAGCCAAAAATGGGTTGGCGATGAGTGGAATAATGAAAGAACCTATACCATATCCACCATGCAGAACATGAAGCGGGGACGCAGCCTTCTCTTTCCACATGTTTAGAATCAGCTTCTGTCCCACTGCAGTAATAAAATACAATATTTTAATTTTATAGTTGCAAAATAATATATTTTAATATTTTAATATATATATCATTTGGCGACTGACGTAATGTACAATGTGTAGTTATTGCATCAGCTCTGTATACAGTTATTAAACAAACTCGAGTGTGATGTTGCTATAAAGAAATTGCCACGCAACTCGTACATGATTGAACGAGTGAGACTTAAAACCGATGTCCTCCCATACAACTAAATGCAAATAGTGAATTTTTTGGATGAGAGCAATACGTTTGTCTTTGATAAGGTTGTATGGTAAGGTTGTATATAGTGTCGAAAAGTCATAATTACTTACAGACGAAACTTGAAGTTTGTTGCAAATTTATCAAGAACGTCTCCTGAATTTTTAATTGACCAAAATAAATTAATCTCAGAGCTGGCATAAGCTTTAGCACAATAATGCTTAACGTGATCTTTAACGGCAGAAAGACAAGAAGTTTACTGTTTGGAGATGTTTCTAGTGGTGCAGGCATTATAATTAGAAATCAAGCGGGCTTTAAAATACTGTTTGTGTAATTTAGGAATCCAATACATTGATGGAAATTTGTTTTGCTTTTCGTCTACCCCAGAAATTAATGCAACGAGTGATTTGCGTAGAAAATCATCATCCTAAGTAGACTGAAACTCTTCTGCGACAATAATTATCACAACCTAACTTCTATGGTGGATGCCGTGATATACAAACTTCGTAAGATCCTTGGTCATACAATGTTTATCAAACGTGTTTGAAAGTGTCAAAAGAAGTTATGATTTTATCATTTTGCAACGCAATGCATGTTCAGTGGTTGAACCATTAACCGGTTTGACTCGACAGATCGAGGACACTATGATCGAGGACACTATGATGATGTCCACCTAATTTCTGAAAGGGATGATAACGAATATGCCTTAATGGCGTATTCTCTTGATATTGTGTCTTCTGCCACGTCATTGATTACTTTTTTTTGTTTTTTTATATTCATATACGCGTGATCATCTTTGTGTTATATTGCTTATTAACGCTGCTCTAGTTTGTTAGAGTATACAGCCTGTGGGGGATTTCTTTATTTATACTTCCCGTTTTATTGGGATGGAATAGGGTAAGAGTGAGATTTGATGCACCCTAGAACCTGGTTTAAAACCACGTCTGACATGTTCAATGCGATACCCATATTGTCAACCCATTTCCCCAAATCATACTTTGATTCTTGTTTTCCTTGCAGTTGTTGTTTGTGTAAACTGTGGTGTTCTGTGAATCCTACATTTTTGTTTGTTTTATGCTTACTTTTATTTCAAATATAAAGGACAAAATAATGGTTTCGGTCAGGATTGTTTTAAGCACATGTTGTGTTCGAAAATTTTGAAGGACTCTTCCTACTTACATAAATAAGAATTGTGTCTGGAATGCATGTTCATGTTGGGCATTAGATGTAAACTTTTTTCTTTATTTTTTGAATGCATTGTTAATAGCTTGATGGTTATATTTTACTATTTTGGAATCGTACTATTTACGTACCAATACCAGTAATTCCTTCGAACAGTCCCTGGCCCAGAG